>JAVJIF010003554.1:0-188101 GCA_038442645.1 Agave tequilana
ATTGATGGCCAAAGATGATGGGTTCTAACATTTAACTTGCTAACCAAGCTAATTCTCTTTTATTCAGCATTCTTTTTAGTAGTGTAATGAGTGATGCTTGTATTGCTTGTCTTGTTGCAATGTTTTGAATGTGATGAACCATCCATGAGCCATGCTTTGTATCGTCTCTTGGAGCCAAGGATTGTGATGGCCGAGGATCAAAATGTGAGGCAACTATCTCGAAGAGGTTAGCATGGTTAGTGGATCACTTAGTAGTTAGTAGCCATGAGTTTTCTTTTATTTTGTTTTAGAATCATATTTCAAGTTTCTTTTGATCATTTCCATCGTTTTTTCACCGTCTTCTTTGTTCACCTTTGTTCCATCTTCTTTTCTAATCGCTTTCCAAATCACTCTTCTTTTTTGTTTTTCTTATCGAACGTTTTCATCGCCTTCTTCAACTACCACATTCTGGATTCCATTTTCCTTTTCTTTTCACTTTCTTTTCCTAATTCTTTCAACAAAGAAGAACTGTTAACATACAACGTGAATAGAGACTGTCAATGCTTCTATCGCCCCTTTCCCTGTGGATAAGACCCGTTAGCCAATGCTATAACGGAAAAGTTCGAGGGTACATTAGCACACATTCGAGCTTTACATCGGTTTTACATAATACACACTTTTGAGTGCTAGTTCCGCACCGATCAATGGTCCAGGGTGTTCCATTACTGGTGCATGGAACCGGCGCTAAGCCTACAGGAGGGTCTTATAGAATGCTCTTTTCAAGATGATACAGGAGGGAGGGAGCCAGCGCTCCTCTCGGTTTGCGTGGAGGCCCACAGGTCAGACTGGAAGTTTTAGTTGCATAACATACCTAATACCACTGTAAACACGAACATATATTGATAGCCGTAAGTTTTCCCTGACCCGATGTAAGTTGTCCTTTATAGTTTATTAGATAACTATCAGATTCTGGGAATGAGTAAGAACAAGCTAGGAATATCAGGAATACAGGTGTATCAGGAGTACAGTTTGTACTAGAATATATCAAGTTGTAATCAAGATGTCAAGTCATTATTCCTGTTAATGTGATAATTATAAGAGTCAATATGTCATGCCGGATGTCAAGTGATAGCATGACAGGGGGTGATATTAGGCAGGCAAGTCATATTATAACATGAAGCAATTGTCAAGTAGTAGCATATCGGGTGTCGAGTGATATCACATCAGTTGTCAAGTGATACAGACAAGTGTATGGTATTAGCATGTAAATGATTGGTATTAAGTAAATAGCATGTCAAGTGTTAAACATAATAAGCATGTACAAGCAAGTGATAGATTAATAGCTGAGCACAATCAAGCGAAGCTGAGCAAGCTGGAGGTATGGCCAGCAAACAGTGTTTAACACTAGAGCGCCTGACGAGGTTACCGAACGACTCAGCTTAAAGTGCGAGTAGAAATCTGGCAGCATCTCGCCTAGACAAATCTAGTGATAAAACGCTGAGCGCTAAGCAAGCCTATCAGGCGTAGCTGAAAGACCTGACAGTCTAAATGCACTTCTCTTTTGAGGTAGTGGGTAAGCCCGGGGGCTAAAATACGCTCGGGGTTTAAGCACACTCTCAGTGGCTACCACGAAACCCATAAGGGTACAGTCCTAGAACCATTAGATAGCCATCCCAAGAGTGGGTAGAAACCTAGAGTCCGTACGATAGTACCTGTACAGATGTTAGTACCACACGAGCATACATACAAGCGTAATAATGTCTAAACTACCATGGAGTGAGAAGCCCGGAGGCTGAGTGCCCGAAGGCCAGTAGAAAGCCCGAAAGCTGAAGAGCCCGGAGGCCAAGTAGGAGCCTGGAGGCTAACGACCATGAAGGGTCGGCCACGCATGGTAATAAAAAGTAAAAATATATCACATGCATGGTATATAAGCAAGAAGGAAACTACCAAACACAAGCATTCATCACAGGCATATACAAGTACAATCACGGACACTTGGACACATACAAATACAGGGACACCACCCAATACAAAATACTTTTAAATACGAAATAAATACACGTCGACCTGACGAAGCCGGGACACCAAAAGGAGGCGAGGACACTCGCCTAAATCTCCGGAAAAGCCGAAACTCTGAAATCCCTGGAACTTGAGCACGCGCCAAAATGTAATTAAATATATATTTAGAGAGAGAAAAGAGGAGGAGAGAGAGAAAAGAGAATTCTAGAGAGAAAACCTAGAAAGAGAAAGAAAGATTTTTAGAGAGAGAAAAAACTAGAGAGAAAGGGGAGATCTAGAGAGAAAATGTAAGAGAGAAAGGAAGAGTTAGAGAGAAAGAGAGAGAAACTGAGGAAAGGAAGAGAAATAGTAGAGAGAGTAAGAGAAATTGTAGAGAGGAGAGAAAGTCGAGAGAGAGAGGAAGAGAGAGGGGTGAAAGAGAAAAGGGGGGCTGTTGCCCCCTCTTGTAGCCTACGGCCAGGCCAGGAGGCATGGCCATGGCCCTGCCGGGCCGGCGCCAGCGGCCCGAGGTGGCTGTGCCAGCTGCCCCAAAGAGAAGAGAGAGAAGGAAAAGGGGGAGAGAGAGAGCAGCAGGGGGGGGCCCCTTGCTCACGCACTGTGCCCCCTCTGGGGGAACGACCTGGCCACCGGACAGGCCCTGCCTGGTGGCGACGCTGGCCACTGGCGGGCAGGGGTTGCGCCGGTCACCCCAAAAGAGAGAGGGAAAGGAAGGAAAAGAAAGAAAAGAAAGAAGAAGAAAAGGAAGAAGGAGAGGAAAAGAAAAGGAAAGGAAGAAGAAAAAGAAAAGAGGAGGAGGGAAGGCTCACCGGAGGTGTGGTTGAGGCGCGCCGGTGGTGGTGTTGGATGGATCTTGAGGGAGGAATAGAGGGAGGTAGAGTGAGAGAAAGTGAAATTAGAGAGAGAGAGAGAGAGAGAGAGAGTGAAAGAGAGAAGAAAGAGAGAAAGAGAAAATATAAGTGAGAGAGGGGGGAGAATTTGAAGGGGGAGAAGAAGGAGGAGGTGGCAGTCGTTGCACCAAGGGAGAAGAGAAGAAGGAAGGAGAAGGAAAAGAAAAGGGAAGAAGGAAAAAGAAGAGAAGGAAAAGGAAAAAAGAAAAGAAATAAAAAGAAACAGAGAAAGAGAGATTGATAGGAGTGATGGATGGGAGTTGTAATAAATGAAGGGGAGTGGGCTGGTTGGAAGTCGGTGGGGGAAAGAAAAAGAAAAGAGAAAGAAAGAAAGATAAGATAAGATTCTAAAAATAATAATATTATAATAAGGTTGGAAATATCGACTATTCCAGAAAAAATCCCCAAAATACCCAAAGATAGAAAACGTCATCCTGAGGAATAATACGAAATCAGTTTTTAGAAATAAAATCCTGTTTTCAAATTAAAAATCCTGAAGTCAATCGTCGATACCAGTCTACACCGGGTCGACCGGATTTTGATAAATTCTAAAAAATCCTAGAAAAAGCATTAAAGAAGAAAATATTATTCTAAGAAGTAATGTGAAAGTGAAATCCAAAAATTCAATTCCGATTGCAAACTAAAAATTCTAAAATCAACCAGCGATACTGGCCGACACCAAATCTGGTGGAATTTTGAAAATTCAGAAAATTCTCAGAAAAAGTATTAGATAGAAAATGTGATTTTAAGAAATAATATGAAAAATCCATTTCTAGAAATTTAACTCCATTTTGTAAATTAAAAATCCGAGAATCGTCAGCGGTACTGGTCGACGCGGTTTTTAAGATTTTCAATTTAATTCAGAAAAATTTCAGAAAATCATAGAAAATTTAAAATATTAGAAACGATGTTTGAAACTGAAATCGGTTAATATGACTATTAAAAAGATTAAATCGAGCAATACATTAGGATCGGTCTCTGGTTCAGACTAGGGCTGACTCCGAGTCTACGAAATCCGAATCCAAGGCAAAACGATCATATAAATAATTCATAATACAAAATAAATGCCAGAGTAAATGGAAAAATATGATCAAAAAATCTGAATGTGCAATTAAGTATGTATTCCGGGAGCGGGGTGTTACATTCCATCCACCTTACAAAATTGCGTCCTTGCAATTTCGATAAGGGGTAAAATGAACACAAAAAGACAGGGACAGGAATTATACCAATGAAGATATGAATCACTGCAGGTAGGCTCTCAAGTTGACTGAACAATAATCGGAATGTAAATATCTTCTACACTTCTACTGTATGAATCTTCGAACGATGTCGAATAATACTGACCTAATAACACTGCCTTACAATAGAATTCTTGCTGTAGTGTATACTTGATAGCTCTCGGAGAATACCAGAATACTAAAGATAAAGGAAACCCTGATAATACTTAGCAGAATAAAGAAGACCGATAATTAAGAAATCCGAATACCGGGTGTCGATCACTCTGAAAGATATAACCAAAAATAGAGAATAACCCTAGAAAAGCGAATACGACTTCTAAAAGATAACCCGATCGTGGATCATCCTGAAAATACCCGAGCTTCATAGAGCTGGCTGAAGAGATCACATAATAGTTTCATTCAGAACCAGCCGCTACCTCTCTAGTCTATTCATATCTTAAGTTAGTATAAAGGCTATGAAAAACCAAACAGTGGAAAGATGGAAGGATTAGGAATCAAAGAATGATGATCAAGAAAGAATAGGTAACTCTGTAATTGTAGTTGGACTGTATAACCAAGACTCATGCATTCCAGTTGCAAATTTCTTTACCATTAATTTGCCATCTAGACGTACTGAGGATGTGAGAGCCTAGGCTCTGATACCATCCTGTAACGCCCGATCCCGTGGGTACAGAGACGTTACTGTGTCGTATATACGCAGGTCAGAAATACCCTCACGTATATACGCTAAGCATCAGTACATGCAAGAATCAGAGTACGGAAGCACGTGGTGCATTATACATTCCAACATATGAGTACAATCATAAAGTTATCACCAGATGTGACATAATATTACAAGAATATTACATCACTGATAGGCGCAAATGCAAGAATACAAAGAGAGTACAAGTATGAATAGTACAAATGGCACTCACGAGTTTACAGAAGGAAATCTCAAGAGACGCGTAGGGGGCCTGAAAGGATAGGGCTTCAGACGGTCTGCTGAAGATCCACGCTACCGCTGCTCTTCTCATGTCAGCAACTGGGAAATTCACACGCTGCAAGCTCTGAGACGTGGACATGAGGTGTTGGCCTGAAGGCCCATCATCTAGTTTTGATGTTGATTAACTCATGTAGTTATAATACTAATGATCTTGTGTTTAATTAGTATCAGATATTTGATCAAGATCTTAGTTGGTGTTTAGCTTCAACAAAGGATCTAAAGTCAAAGTTTTGTAGCTAGCACGTATTGATTCAAGAGCTTGGGCATCAAATTGTATCAAGTACTCAAGAGGAGTCTAGCTCATTGGATCAAGGTTTGGACCAAGTCATGTAGGAGAAGAAGACCTTCAAGAGAAGATTTCCAAGAAGACTTGTGTTATGTTTGTAAGTATCAAGATTTTGTTTTAGATAAAATGTAAAGGATAGATAGTTCGTGGATTGCTCAAGTTCATATACACTCACACATAAGATTTATATGTGTTTTCATAAAAGATTTTTCGTTTTTAGAAAATACCGGTTTGATTTTTAAGATTCAAAATATACATGTGTTTTAACAAAACTTATTTTAGAGCTTAATGTGAAAAACTTAGATATTGCATCATATATGTATAGTGGATAATATCCATACACACCAAGCTTCAAAAGTGTTTAGAATATCTTGTTTTTGTATTTGAAAAAAGTTTTGAAAAAATCGTTTTTAAAAAATACAGGTTTTTGTTTAAGGCAAAACTTCTATATTACAAAAATAGTTCAAAAAATTTGTAATATATTTTGATTTTTAATCAAACATGTTTGTATTTCAAAGTATATCAATGAACTTATTTTTTTAGAATATATGAGAATTTATGAGATTTTATTGAAGGTAAAAAACCAAGTTTTAAATCCCTAAAACCTATGTTCTAGCCTTCTGCCGGTCGACCGCACGGTCGACCGAGCCAGAGGTCGGTCGACCGGGGGGTCGACCGAAGTGCACAGACGTGCACAACCTGTTTGGCTGGAGGGCCGGTCGACCGACCCTGTCAACTGCCAGAGAGCTCTGCTCTCTGGTTCTGGCCCCGATCGACCGGCAGAGAACTCCCCTCTCTGTATCCAGGCCCTCGGTCGACCGTCACGGTCGATCGATGACAAATGGTCAGAAATCTGATAGTGGCCAATCGACCGGGCAGTCGACCGACAGCAGCATCAGCTGCTGAATTGGCCTCCAACGGCCATATTTTGGGAGCCTATATATTGGCCTCTCTTGGACTGTTTCTGTAAGATTTTAAGTGGGTTTTCAAGATAGTTTTTCCTACACTTCTAAGTATTTATCTCCACTTGTTTTAGATCCAAACACTTTCATATCAAAAGAAGAGTTTTTCAAGAGTGCTTTGAAAAAGAGATTTCTTGAGTTTTTCACCACATATTCTATCCAAGTTTTTCTCACACATTCTTAAGCTATCCATTGCTACATCAATCCTATAGGGATCTTTATTATGATGGAGTTTTAAATGATCAAAGTGTTTAAATCACCAAGTGTTCAACTTTATATTTGAGGAGGTAGACTTGCGGGTTCGCGTTGTTTCGAGTTCTAGTGAGAGCTCGGTGTAGAGTTGTGGCCTCGGCAAGCTAGTGTGCTTGCGTGTGTAGTTCTTGTAGGAACATGAGAGGGACTAGTGAGTCCAAGGAGTTCTAGTGTGAACTCATTGTAAGTGTTGCGGCACCGAGAGATCCGGTGGGATCGTTTATAGTGAAAATCCTTCATAGTGTTGAAGGCGGGGACGTAGAGTAAGGGTGCTCGAACCTCGAAACAAATCTCTCTGTTTTGCTAGTGCTCTCTCTATCTCTCACTTGTGTTTATATCTTGCATGCTTATATTGATTTCATCTTTATATCCTTGATATATAGTTGTGCTCTATTGTTATATGCTTGGGATTGTTTGCACACACTTGTATTCAACCAAAAGCCATAGCGGCACCTCAACTCTTATCTAGAGGAATCTTGAGGAGATAATCCAGAGCCCTTCACCAGGAATTCAGCTACACTCTTATGTTATACTTTGTGTGTTTATCTTAATAATTTTTAATTTGCATAAATAGTTTTAATTCCGCATTAATTCATCATTAGATTAGCTAGTCACCTATTCACCCCCCTCTAGGTGATTTTAATTGGTATCAGAGCTTGGTGTTCTTGATTTGGATCTAACAACCTAGAGTTAAAGATCCTTATTGTTGGCTAATCACAATATTTTTTACACACGCATGGATTTCATGTCACCTCCCATGTTTGATATTCTTAACATCCAAACTTAGAAGGTTAAGATGTCAATGTACCTCAAAGCCCTAGGTATTCATGTTTATTTTGCCACCATAAAAGATTCATATTATTTAAATGGCAAACATCTAGAGGCTAATGCAAAAGCCATCCATGCTCTAAAGTCAACCCTAAATGATGATAATTTATCTAGTATTTCTAACTTTGATTCGGCGTTTGTAGTATGGAACACTATAGTCTCCCTTGGCGAACAAAGCAATACTATGCGAGGAGTGACTAGGATGATGGACGTGATGCTTCCAACTTGTGCTACATGTTCCAAGGAATAACCCCTTTGAGGTAAATTTTGAATCCGAGCTTGATGAGGATGTTGACTTGTCATATGATGATCTTGCTTCATTTTGTCAACAACTTCTTGAAAAATATGACTTACTTAAAAAGGATAATAAGAAATTGAAAAAAAATTTGATTCCATGTTAAAGAAAAAGATTCCTTTCAAAATAAATTGAAATGCATTTCAAAAGAAAATGATATGTTGAAAAAGGATAATATTTCCTTGACTTCTAAATTAAATAATCTTTGTGAAGGAAATACTTCTTTAAAAAATAAAATTATTTTGGTGAAAAAGAAAACGAAATTATTTTGGAAGAAAATAACTCTTTGAAAAGAAAATTTGTTTCAAAAGAAAACGAAAATATTTCTAAAAAGAAAAAGAGTGTTGATTCTCATTCTCACCATACTTTTCATGCTACTATTGGTAAAAATGAGATTCAATTTTTAAAAAATAGAATAGATTGTTTGAGCTCAACTTTGAGCAATTGTGCATTTAATCATAATAGATTGGAAACCTTGTTTCAAAAAGAAACAAGCTCCACATGTTCACGCACATCATCCATGACACACATATGCACACTTTGTACATCATAATCACACTCATTCTCATGTGCATACTAGAGTGTACAAATGTACACATTGCGGCCGCAAAGACAATTTAGCAAAGTTTTATTATGATAAGGTAAATTCTTTAAATTTTGCTAATAAAAATTTGGGTTTCGAACAATGCTACCCCGTGGACCAAAAGAAAAATGGGTACTAAGTCCCCACCTCTTGTATTTGATGTAGGTGTGGACTCTCACATGACGTGAGTGATTTGGTGCCTTGGTGGTGGAAGCATGGGATAGATGGACATACAATTGATGCATCACTATCAAGGAAGTTTGGTGGGAGGACCACCATGGTTTGGAGATGTAGAGATGTGCCTAATGGTTTTGGTAACCATCTCTAACTCCTTATTTGTTTACATGCATTTACATTGATAATTTTTAGCATGTTTTTATGATCATGTTTTGTGTTTATGCTTCATGAGGTGAATGCTTGTTTAAATGTAGCTGTCATTAAAACTCTTGTCTATTGTATACAAGTAGTAAGCAACATTTAATTCTTATATATTTGCACTATTACTCATTTGTACTTAATACATGTACATGTATAACATAGTTTTGATGATTTTCTCATTTACACTTGTTTTGCCTATCTTTGTGCATGTTTTGTTTCATGTATATGTTATATTATCAAACTAATAGATATACATGTATACCCTTGAGTCTCTTGCCTTCATGTAAATTATATTATAGACTCTTTTATGTTTGGATTTGTATGTATATTGTTAATTTTGATAAAACATACATATACCTTGAAGTTTGTTAAAATGAAAAATAAATTTTTATAATCTATATGTTTTTGATAAAAGAAATTCATGTTGTTTTGAGCCTCATTGACTATTTTTCATGATTACGCTAATCATATAACCTTTGTACACTCATTTTTTTTTTGTTTACTCATAATTTTATTTCATGAGCACATTCTTGAGCTTTATAGATTTCGAGTGTAAACTTTTGTGCATTTAGTATAACTCACGAGATATATATGTTTTGTTTTCATGTTTGAAGGATCTTTAACTAGTTTTTCAAAAATTACTTTAAACTAGTTATTTATTCTTCAATTGGTAGAGTTTTAAAACTATGCTAAAATATTTTCAAACTCTTATTTTTGAAAACCTCTACCAACTTAAGGGCGGATGGATGGGCGACCTGCCTTGTATGCTCAAATTAAATATCTTTTATCATGTGCATGAATAGGTGTGGATAGTTATGAGTTATACACATGAACTTCATGAAATTCCACTTTTTATACTCATATTTGTTTTCTATATATGTATATCTCAAAATCTCAAAAAATATCAATTTCAATTGGTATTTTTATTTCATACATATATATATATATATATATATATATATATTATATATATTATATATGATTGATTGTGCTTGATTTACAATATCCTTAAATGTTTAAAAGCACAAATTATGTTTATGCTAAGCTTGACTCAATTGGTATTTTAATAAGCTTGTATTATTTTCATTGGTGTTTCAATTGGAATCAAAATATACTTCATATTTTATCATTTATTTGATATCAAAATTTACAATATACTTCAATTGGTATCAATATGTTTTGATTTCAATTGGGTTTCGATTTCAAATGGTAGCAAAAATGTTTTACCTTTTATTTGGTATCAAAATTTACCATATATTTCAATTTGTATCAAAATATAAAATATTTTACTTTCATTGGTATCAAAATTTACAAATATTTCAAATTCAAATTGGTATAAAATTTTCCAATTTCAATAGGTGATTTCAATTTTCCAATTTCAATAGGTATCAAAAATCTTGTGATATCTTAAAATTTTACAAGTGGTATCTCCAAATTTGATTTGTTGATTTAAGAAAATTCAAATTTGTCTTTAAAGTAATTTTTTTAAAAAAGTTTTGATATGTATTCCTATATGCAAGGGGAGCTTAACATCTCTCTCTATATAGATATCATACCGAGTGTATCTTATATTGAGGAGCTTGACATCTTTTCTTTATGTGATACACGTGTGTAGAGGGAGCTTAACATCTCCACTTATGCATTGTATATTATGCTTTATGTGAGTTAGGATTTTGTCATCCCTTCTTCATGTAATGCATGTATGCAGGGGGAGCTAATTTCACGTCTCTCTCTTTATGAATGTATATCGCATATATATCTTTATCGTTGACTTGTTTTTCACCCATTGTTGATGATTGATAAAAGGGAGAGAATGATTTTGAGTTTATATATGCATTTTATTTTATGTTTATACAAAAAGGGAGAAGGATTTTGAAAGTTTATACAAAAAAGGGGAGAAGGTTTTTGGGGAGAGAATTTTTGATTTATGCATGTTTCTCTCACCTTATTTATGCATATATATTTGTTTAGTTTTATGACTTCATTGAATATCGATTTGTTTATTGTTATGCATGAGTTAAGGGGGAGTTTCTATGAAGCTTAACTTTATCATACGCATATAACTCCATGAGTTTTGTCATCATCAAAAAGGGGGAGATTGTTGGCCCGAAGGCCCATCACTCTAGTTTTGATATTGATTAACTCATATAGTTATAGTAAATGATCTTGTGTTTAATTAGTATCAGATATTTGATCAAGATCTTAGTTGGTGTTTAGCTTCAACAAAGGATTTAAAGTCAAAGTTTGGAGCTAACACGTGTTGATTCATGAGCTCACGCATTAAGATTGCATCAAGTACACAAGAGGAGTCTAACTCATTGGATTAAGGTTTGAACCAAGTCAAGAAGGAGAAGAAGACCTTCAAGAGAAGATTTTCAAGAAGACTTGTGTCATATTTGTAAGTATCAAGATTTTATTTTTAGATAAAATGTAAAGGATAGATTAGTTGGTGGATTGCTCAAGTTCATATACACTCACACACAAGAGTTATATGTATTTTCATAAAAGAGTTTTCGTTTTTAAAAAATACCGGTTTGATTTTTAAGATTCAAAATATACATGTGTTTTATCAAAACTTATTTTAGAGCTTAATGTCAAAAACATAGATATTTCATCATATATGTATGGATCAAATCCATACACACCAAGCTTCAAAAGTGTTAGAATATATCTTGTTTTGTGTATTGGAAAAGTTTTGAAAAAATCGTTTTTGAAAAATACAGGTTTTTGTTTAAGGCAAACTTCTATATTACAAAAAAGTTCAAAATATTTGTAATATGTTTTGATTTTTAATCAAACATGTTTGTATTTCAAAGTATATCAATGAACTTATTTTTGTAGAATTTATGATAATTTATGAGATTTTATTGAAGGTAAAAAGATCAAGTTTTAAATCCCTAAAACCTATGTTCTGGCCTTCTGCCAGTCGACCGCACGGTCGACCGAGCCAGAGGTCGTCGACCGGGCGGTCGACCGACGTGCACAGACGTGCACGGCCTTATTTGGCTGGTGGGCCGGTCGACCGACTTAGTCGACTGCAAGAGAGCTCTGCTCTCTCGATCTAGCCCCGGTCGACCGGGCGGTCGACCGGCAGAGAGCTCCTGCTCTCTATATCCAGGCATCGGTCGACCGGCAGGTCGACCGATGGCACAACGGTCAGAAATCTAATAGTTGGCCATCGGGTAGTCGACCGACAGCAGCATTAGCTGCTGAGTTAGCCTCCAACGGCCATATTTTGGGAGCCTATATATTGGGCTTCCCTTGGACTGTTTTTTACAAGATTTTAAGTGGGTTTTCAAGATAGTTTTTCCTACACTTCTAAATGTTTATCTCCACTTGTTTAGATCCAAACACTTCCATATCAAAAGGAGGTTTTTCAAGAGTGTTTTGAAAAAGAGTTTCTTGAGTTTTTCACCACATATTCTATCCAAGTTTTTCTCACACATACTTGAGCTATCCATTGCTACATCAATCTTATAGGGATCTTTATTGTGAGAGAGTTTTAGGTGATCAAAGTGTTTAGATCACCAAGTGTTCACTTTGTATTTGAGGAGGGCGGACTTGCGGTTCATGTTGTTTCGAGTTGTAGTGAGAGCTCGGTGTAGAGGTGTGGCCTCGGAAAGCTAGTGTGCTTGCATGTGTAGTTCTTGCGGGAACAAGAAAGGGACTAGTGAGTCCAAGGAGTTCTAATGTGAACTCCAAGATGTTGCGGCACCGAGTGATCCGATGGGATCGTTTATAGTGAAAATCCTTCATAGTGTTAAAGGCGGGGACGTAGAGCAAGGGTGCTCGAATCTCAAAACAAATCTCCCGTATTTGTGATTGCTCTCTCTATCTTTCACTTGTGTTTATATCTTGCATGCTTATATGATTTCTTCTTTTTATGCTTGATATATAGTTGTGCTCTATTGTTATATGCTTGGGATTGTTTGTCACACTTGTATTCAACCAAAAGAGCCATAGCGACACCTCAACTCTTATCTAGAGGAATCTTGAGGAGATAGTCCAGAGCCCTTTACCAGGAATTCGGCTACACTCTTATATTATACTTTGTGTGTTTATCTTAATAATTTTTAATTTGCATAAATAGTTTAATTCCGCATTAATTCATTATTAGATTAGCTAGTCACCTATTCACCCCCCTCTTGGTGATTTAATTTGGTATCAGATCTTGGTGCTCTTGATTTGGGTCTAACAACCTAGAGTTAAAGATCCTTATTTTTAGCTAATCACGATATTTATACACACACATGGATTTCATGTCAACCTCGCATGTTTGATATTCTTAACATTCAAACTTGGAAGGTTAAAGATGTCAATGTACTTCAAAGCCCTAGGTATTCATGTTTATTTTGCCACCATTAAAGATTCATATTGTTTAAATGGCAAAACATCTAGAGGCTAATGCAAAAGCCATCCATGCTCCAAAGTCAACCCTAAATGATGAATATTTATCTAGGTTTCTAACTTTGATTCGGCATTTGTACTATGGAACACTATAGTCTCCCTTGGCGAACAAAAGTAATACTATACGGGAGTAACTCGGATGATGGAAGTGATGCTTCTAACTTGTGTTACATGGTCCAAGGGGATAACCCCCTTGAGGTAAATTTTCGAATTCGAGCATGATGAGGATGTTTATTTAATCATATGATGATCTTGCTTCATTTTTTCAATAACTTCTTGAAAAATATGACTTGCTTAAAAAGGATAATAAGAAATTGAAAATAAATTTGATTCCATGTTAAAAGAAAACGATTCCTTTCAAAATAAATTGGAATACATTTTAAAAGAAAAATGATATGTTGAAAAGGATAATATTTCCTTGACTTCTAATTAAATGATCTTTGTGAAGGAATACTTCTTTAAAAAATAAATTATTTTGGTAGAAAAAAAAAAGGAAATTATTTTGGAAGAAAACAACTCTTTGAAAAGAAAATTTGTTTCAAAAGAAAAGGAAATATTTCTAAAAAGAAAAAGAGTGTTGATTCTTATTCTCCCCATGCTTTTCATGCTACTATTGATAAAAATGAGATTCAATTTTTGAAAAATAGAATAGATTGTTTGAGCTCAACTTTGAGCAATTGTGCATTTAATATAATAGATTAAAACCTTATTTCAAAAGAAACAAGCTCCACATGTTCACGCACATCACCCACGACACACATATACACAATTTGCACATCATGATCACACTCATTCTCATGTGCATACTATAGTGTACAATGTATATATATTGCGGCCGCAAAGGCCATTTAGCATAGTTTTGTTATGATAAGGCAAATTCTTTAAATTTTGCTATAAAAAATATTTGGGTTCCGAACAATGCTAACCCCTGTGGACCCAAAAGAAAATGGGTACCAATGTCTCCACCTCTTGTGTTTGATGTAGGTGTGGGCTCTCACATGACGTGAGAGATTTGGTGCCTTGGTGGTGGATGCATGGGCTAGATGGACATACAATTGATGCATCACTATTAAGGATGTTTGGTGAGAGGACCACCAAGGTTTGGAGATATAGAGATGTGCCCTAATAGTTTTGATAACTATCTCTAACTCCTTATTTGTTTACATGCATTTACATTGATAATTTTTAGCATGTTTTTATGATCATGTTTTGTGTTTATGTTTCATGAGGTGAATGCTTGTTTAGATGTAGCTGTCATTAAAACTTGTATCTATATGTGTACAAGTAGTAAGCAACATTTGATTCTTATATGTTTGCACTTTATTGCTCATTTGTACTCATTATATGTACATGTATAACCTAGTTTTGATGATTTTCTCATTTACACTTATTTTGTCTATCTTTGTGCATGTTTTGTTTCATGTATATGTTATATTTATCTAAAACTAATAGATATACATGTATACCCTTGAGTCTCTTGCCTTCATGTAAATTATATTATAGACTCTTTTATGTTTGGGATATGTATGTATATTGTTAATTTTGGATAAAACATACATATAGCTTGAAGTTTGTTTTAAATAAATTTTTATAATCTATATATTTTGATAAAAGAAATTCATGTTTGTTTTGAGCCTCATTGACTATTTTTCATGATTATGCTACTCACATAACCTTTGTACACTCACATAATTTTATTTACTCATGATTTTGTTTCATGAGCACATTCTTGAGCTTATAGATTTCGAGTGTCAATTTTTTGTATTTAGTATGACTCATGAGATATATATGTTTTATTTTCATGTTTGAAGGATCTTTAACTAGTTTTTTAAAAATTACATTAACTAGTTATTTATTCTTCAATTTGTAGAGTTTTCAAACTATGCTAAAATATTTCAAACTCTTATTTTTAAAAACCCTACCAACCTAAGGGCAGATGGATGGGCGATCATGCCTTATATGCTCAAATTAAATATCTTTTATCATGTGCATGTATAGGGTGGATAGTTATGAGTTATACACATGAACTTCATGAAATTTCACTTTTGTATACTCATATTTATTTTCTATATATATATGTCTCAAAATCTCAAATAATATCAATTTCAATTGGTATTTTCATTTTCATACATATATATAATTGATTGTGCTTGATTTACAATATCCTTATATGTTTTAAAGCACAAATTATGTTTATGCTGACTTAAATCTTGATTTTAATTGGTATCTCAATTGGTATTTTAATAAGCTTATGCATTATTTTAGCGTTTCAATTGTATCAAAATATACTTCATATTTTATCATTTATTTGATATGAAAATTTATAATATACTTCAATTGGTATCAATATGTTTCGATTTCAATTTGGTTTCAATTTCAAATGGTATCAAAAATATTTTACCTTTTATTTGGTATCAAAATTTACCATATATTTCAATTTGTATCAAATATAAAAATATTTTACTTTCATTGGTATCAAAATTTACAAATGTTTCAAATTTAATTGGTATAAAATATTTCCAATTTCAATAGGTGATTTCAATTTCCATTTCAATAGGTATCAAAAATCTTGTGATATCTTAAAATTTTACAAGTGGTATCTCAAAATTTGATTTGTTGATTTAACATTTGTCTTTAAGTGATTTTTTTTTTTAAAATGTTTTTATATGCATTGCCTATATGCAAGGAGAGCTTAACATCTCTTCTATATATAGATTCATGTTGAGTGTATCTTATATTGAGGAGCTTGACATCTCTTCTTTATGTGGTACACGCGTGTAGGGGGAGCTTAATATCTCCACTTATGCATTGAATATTATGCTTTATGTGAGTTAGGGTTTTGTCATCCCTTCTTCATGTAATGCATGTATGCAGGGGGAGCTAACTTCACGTCTCTATCTTCATGAATGTATATCGCATATATATCTTTATTGTTGATTTATTTTTTACTCCTTATTGATGATTGATAAAAATGGGGAGAATGATTTTGAGTTTATATATGTATTTTATTTTATGTTTATACAAGGGAGAAGGATTTTGAAAGTTTATACAAAAAGGGGAAGAAGAATTTTTAATTTATGCATGTTTCTCTCACCTATTTATGCATATATATTTGTTTAGTTTTATGCACTTCATTGAATATCTATTTGTTTATTGTTATGCATGAGTTAAGGGGGAGCTTCTATGAAGCTTAACTTTAATCCATGCGTATATAACTCCATTAGTTTTGTCATCATCAAAAAGGGGGAGATTGTTGGCCCGATGGCCCATCACTCTAGTTTTGATAATGATTAACTCATGTAGTTATAGTACTAATGATCTTGTGTTTAATTAGTATCAGATATTTGATTAAGATCTTAGTTGACGTTTAGCTTCAACAAAGGATTTAAAATCAAAGTTTTAGAGCTAGCACGTGTTGATTCAAGTGCTCGCGCATCAAGATTGCATCAAGTACTCAAGAGGAGTCTAACTCATTGGATTAAGGTTTGGACCAAGTCAAGAAGGAGAAGAATACCTTCAAGAGAAGATTTTCAAGAAGACTTGTGTCATGTTTGTAAGTGTCAAGATTTTATTTTTAGATAAAATGTAAATGATAGATTAGTTGGTAGATTGCTCAAGTTCATATACACTTACACACAAGATTTATATGTGTTTTCATAAAAGAGTTTTCATTTTTGAAAAATACCGGTTTGGTTTTTCAAAATATACATGTGTTTTATCAAAACTTATTTTAGAGCTTAATGTCAAAAACATAGATATTTCATCATATATTGTAGTGGATCATATCGATACACACCAAGCTTCAAAAGTGTTTAGAATATCTTATTTTTTGTATTTGGAAAAGTTTTGAAAAAATCTTTTTTGAAAAATACAGGTTTTTGTTTAAGGCAAAACTTCTATATTATAAAAATAGTTCAAAATGTTTGTAATATGCTTTGATTTTTAATTAAACATGTTTGTATTTCAAAGTATATCAATGAACTTATTTTTGTATAATTTATGAGAATTTATGGGATTTTATTGAAGGTATAAAAATCAAGTTTTAAATCCCTAAAACCTGTGTTCTGGCCTTCTGGCGGTCGACCGCACGGTCGATCGAGCCAGAGGTCGGTCGACCCCGGGCGATCGACCGACGTGCACAGACGTGAACGGCCTTATTTGGCTAGAGAGCGGTTCGACCGACCCGATCGACCGCTAGAGAGCTCTGCTCTCTAGATCTGGCCCCGCTCGACCGGCGGTCAACTAGCAGAGAGCTCCTGCTCTCTGTATCTCGGCCTCGGTCGACCGGCCGGTCGACCGATGGCACAACGGTCAGAAATCTAACCGTTGGTCGGTCGACCGAGCGGTCGACCGGCAGCAGCATCAGCTACTGAGTTGGCCTCCAACAGCCATATTTTGGGAGCCTATATATTAGGCTTCCCTTGGACTGTTTTCTATAAGATTTTAAATAGGTTTTCAAAATATTTTTCCTACACTTCTAAATATTTATCTCTACTTGTTTTAGATCCAAACACTTCCATATCAAAAGGAGAGTTTTTCAAGAGTGCTTTAAAAAAAGAGATTTTTTGAGTTTTTCACCACATATTCTATCCAAGTTTTTCTCACACATACTTGAGCTATCCATTGCTACATCATCCTATAGAGACTTTATTGTGAGAGAGTTTTAAGGGATCAAAGTGTTTAGATCACCAAGTGTTCACCTTTGTATTTGAGGAGGCGGACTTGCTAGTTCGCGTTGTTTCGAGTTCTAGTGAGAGCTCGGTGTAGAGGTGCGGCCTCAGCAAGCTAGTGTGCGTGCGTGTATAGTTCTTGCAGGCACAAGAGAGGGACTAGTGAGTCCAAGGAGTTCTAGTGTGAACTCGTTGTACGTGTTGCGGCACCGAGTGATCCGGTGGGAACGTTTATAGTGAAAATCCTTCATAGTGTTGAAGGCGGGGACGTAGAGCAAGGGTGCTCGAACCTCGAAACAAATTTCCCGTGTTTGTAATTGCTCTCTCTATCTCTCACTTGTGTTTATATCTTGCATGCTTATATTTATTTCATCTTTATATGCTTGATATATTGTTGTGCTCTATTGTTATATGTTTGGGATTGTTTGCACAGACTTATATTCAACCGAGAGAGCCATAGCGGCGCCTCAACTCTTATCTAGAGAAATCTTGAGGAGATAGTTCAGAGCCCGTCACTAGGAATTCGGCTACACTCTTGTGTTATACTTTGTGTGTTTATCTTAATAATTTTTAGTTTGCATAAATAGTTTTAATTCCGCATTAATTCATCATTAGATTTGCTAGTCACCTATTCACCCCCCATCTAGGCAATTTTATGAGGATCCAGAGGAGTTAGAACTCCCCAGCGAGTGGTGATGCGAATGCCAAATGGCGTGCATAGATAAGCTCACGTATATCGATAAATATGAATCATAAATAAGCATTGAAAACCATATCGTGAGCTCAAGCATACAGAAGCAAGTAGATATATAGTAAGTGATATCAAGTAGGGATTACTCATGGTATGATTAGATCAGAGCAGGAAACTGATGGAATAAACACAAGTGATAAAAAAGGATGTAAGCAGCTATAATATCATAATGATCATAAACCAGAAATCTGAAGTGAAGCTCGATGGAAGCAAACATGGCAAAGCATACAACGGATCCATAATTGGCATCTTTTATTATTATTACTCATCTTATCCAGATGTGTAGATATGTGGACTAGTCTCCCAGCACACATATATTCACATCTGAGTAAAGCAAGGTTGTTATTGGAAACCAACAGGGGTATCAACTAACAATGTTTACAGTGGGTCCCGTATATGCCCGGGACCACGGTCGAAAGTGTTCCATTGCTGGTGTATGGAACTAACCGCTAGGCCTACAGTAGGGTCTTATGGGATGCCCTTTTCAAGATGGTACCAGGAGGGAGGGAGCAAGCGCTCCCCTCGGTCGCCTGAAAGCCCACAGGTCAGACCGAAAGTTTTAGTTGCACAGCATACCTAATACCACTGTAAACACGAACATATATTGATAGCCGTAAGTTTCCCTGACCCGATGTAAGTTGTCTCATTTTATGGTTTATTAGATAATTATCAGATTCCAGGAATGAGTAAGAACAAGCCAGGAATACAGGTGTATCAGGAGTACAGTTTGTACTAGAATATATCAAGTTGTAATCAAGATGTTAGGTCATCATTCCCGTTAATGTGATAGTTATAAGAGTCAAGTATGTCATGTCGGATGCCAAGTGATAGCATGACAGGGGAATGATATTAGGCAGGCAACAAGTCATGTCATAACATGAAGCAATTGTCAAGTAGTAGCATGTCGGGTGTCGGGTGATATCACATCAGTTGTCAAGTGGTACAGACAGGTGTATGGTATTAGCACGTAAATGACTGGTTTTAAGTAATAGCATGTCAAGTGTTAACATAACAAGCATGTACATATCAAGTGATAGATTAATAGCTGAGCACAATCAGCGAAGCTGAGCAAGCTGGAGGAATGGCCGGCAAACAGTGTTTAACACTAGAGCGCCTGACGAGGTTACCGGGACGACTCGCTTAAAGTGCGAGTAGAAAATTCGGCAACATCTCGCCTAGACGAATCTAGTGATAAAACACTGAGCGCTAAGCAAGTCTACTAGGCGTAGCTGAAAGACCTGATGGTCTGAATGCACTTCTCTTTCGAGGTAGTGGGCAAGAGCCCGGAGGCTAAAATACGCTCGGGGTTTAAGCGCCTTCTTAGTGGCTACCACGAAACCTATAAGGGTACAGGCCTAGAACCATTGGAGAGCCATCTCAGGAGTGGCAGAAACCCAGAGTCGGTACGATAGTACCTGCACAGATGTTAGTACCACGCGAGCATACATACAAGCGTGATAATGTCTAAACTACCGTGGAGTGGAGAAGCCCGGAGGCTGATAGTGCCCGAAGGCCAAGAAGAAAGCCCGAAAGCTGAAGAGCCCGGAGGCCAAGTAGGGAGCCCGGAGGCTAATGACCACAAAGGGTCAGCCACGCATGGTAATAAGAAGTAAAAATACATCACATTCATGGTATATAAGCAAGAAGGAAACTACCCTAACACAAGCATTCGTCACAGGCATATACAAGTACAATCACGGGCACTTGGCCATATACAAATATAGGGGCACTGCCCAATACAAAATACATTTAAATACGAAATAAATACACGTCGATCTGACGAAGCGGGAACACCAAAGGAGGCGAGGACACTCGCCTAAATCTCCAAAAAGGCTGAAAACTCTGAAATCCCAAGAACTCGGGCACGCGCCAAAATGTAGTTAAATATATATATTTAGAGAGAAAAAGAGAGAGGAGAGAGAGAAGAGAGAGAAAGTATAAAGAGAAAAACCTAGAGAGAGAAAGAGAGATTTTTAGAGAGCGAAAAACTAGAGAGAAAGGGGACATCTAGAGAGAGAAAAATGTAGAGAGAAAGGAGGAGTTAGAGAGAAAGTGAGAGAAACTGAGGAGAAAGAAAGAGAAATAGTAGAGAGAGAGAGAGAAAATGTAGAGAGAGGAGAGAGCGTAGAGAGAGAAGGGGTGAGAGAGAAAAGGGGGCTGTTGCCCCCTCTCAGGAGGCCCGGCCTTGGCCCTACCAGGGCAGGCACCGGCGGCCTTCCGGTGGCCACGGGCCAGGGGTGGCCGCGCCGGCCGCCCCAAAGAGAAGAGAGAGGGAAAAGGGGGAGAGATAGCACAGGGGGTTGCCTCTGCTCACGCACAGCGCCCCCCTTTGAGGGCACACAACCTGGCCGCTGGCTAGGCCACGCCTGGTGGTAGCGCCAGGGCGGCGCCGACCACCGGCGGGTAGGGGTGGCATCGGCCACCCCAAAAGAGAGAGGGAAGGAGAGGGAAAGGAAGGAAAAGAAGAAAAGAAAAGGAAGAAAAGAGGAAAAGAAAAGGAAAGGAAGAAGAAAAAGAAAAAAGGAGGAGGAGAAGGCTCGTCCGAGGTGTGATTGAGGCGTCGGTGTTGGTGGTGTTAGCCAGATCTTGAGGGAGGTAGAGAGGGAGGTAGAGTGAGAGAAAGTGAAATTAGAGAGTTAGAGAGAGAAAGTGAAAGAGAGAAGAAAGAGAGAGAGAGAAAGAATAAAATAGGTGAGAGATGGGGGAGAATTTGAAGGAGGAGGAAGAAGGAGGAGGCGGCGGTTGTTGGCGCCAGTGGAGAAGAAAAAGAAAGAAGGAGAAGGGAAAAGAAAAGGGAATAAGGAAAAAGAAGAGAAGGAAAAGAGAGAAAGAGAGAGAGAGAGAGAGAGAGAGAGAGAGAGAGAGAGAGAGATGGGAGTTGTAATAAATGAAGGGTAGTGGGCTGGTTGGTGAGGTCGGTGGGGGAAAGAAAAAGAAAGAAAGAAAGAAAAGATAAGATTCTAAAAATAATAATATTATAATAAGGTCGGGAATATCGACTGTTCAAGAAAATTCCCAAAAAGACCTAGAGATAGAAAATGTCATCCTAAGGAATAATACTAAATTGGTTTTTAGAAATAAAATCCCGTTATCAAATTAAAAATCCTGAAGTCAACCGTCGATACCGGTCTACACCGGGTCTGCTGGATTTTGATAAATTCTAAAAAATCTCAGAAAATGCATTAAATAAGAAAATACGATTCTAAGAAGCAATGTAGAATAGGAATTCAGAAATTCAATTCTGATTGTAAACTAAAAATCCTGGAATCAACCAGCGATATTGGCCGACACCAAATTCGGTGAAATTTTGATAAATTCAGAAAATTCTCAGAAAAAGTATTTAGATAGAAAATGTGATTTTAAGAAATAATGTGAAAAGCTATTTTTAGAAATTCAACTCCATTTTATAAATTAAAAATCGGAGAATCGGTCAGCGGTACTGGTCAACACCAATTTTGAAGATTTTAAATTAATTCAGGAAAATTTTAGAAAATCATAAAAAATTTAAAATATTATAAAATGATATTTGAAACTGAAATCGGTCAAATCTGACTACTGAAAAGACTAAATCGAGCAATGCATTAGGATCGAGTCCCTGGTTCAGGCTAGGGCTGACTCCGAGTCCACGAAATCCGGATTCAAGACAAACGATCATATAAATAATTCATAATACAAAATAAATACCAGAAGTAAATCAAAAATATGATCAAAAATCTGAATTCGCAATTAAGTACGTATTTCAGGAGTGGGATGTTACATTATTAATTAATTCTTGTTAGTCTTTTTCAAAATTTAATTGGAATAATCTTTTAGAAATTATTGTTGTTATAATTTCGAACTAGGAAAACTAAAAGGACAAGTCCATATCTTATTATATCTTACTTGAATTATTTGGCATATAATTAAAGAAAGACTATACATTATTTTATGCTACAAACCCTAATCTAAAAGCTGCCAATATAAACTAAATTCTGACATTATCAAGATAATTTTGAAATACAGAATTCAGGTAGCACATCACGTCTCTATGGCCAACCCTGATCATTCCGAGGGTGTCAAACTGGAAAAATTCTCCAGCACATACTTTAAGAGATGGGTAAACCAGATGAAGTACTGGTGAACCACTTTAGGTCTCATATCAGTCATAGATGACACCATTCTTGAACCTTCTCCTAAACCATCATCTGTTTGATCTTCTCCTGTTGAAACTCCTCCTACAACTTCTTTCTCCTACATCTATTTGAAACCTGAGAAAATTGACTATCATTGTCTCTATAGGATTCTTAGTGCACTCTATGATAGTTTATATTGAAAAACACCTAGAGGGGGGTGAATAGGTGTTAATGCTAATCTAATGCTCTTTTTAAAAATTAAGATGAATGATGCAAGCGGTCACTCAAAACAAGAAATTGAAGCCGAATTCCCCGTGAAGGGCTCTAGAACTTCTCCTCTTTGATTCTTCTAGATTATGAGTTGAGGTGCTTAATTGCTTCCTTGTTAATATGAGTATAGATCGAAAAATGCAAGAATATGAAATAAATGCAATAATGAAGACAAATTAAGTTTTAGCACAAGTATAAGAATGTAAGACAACAAAGAGCAAGAAGGAAAATAATCGCAAACACAATAGAATTATTTCGAGGTTCGAGTCACTGCTCTACGTCTCCGCCTTCATCACTATGAAGGATTTCCACTAAATCTACAAAGGAAACTTTCACACAGGAATCTTACACCCAAGGGATTATAATTGGTCTACACAAGACCGGAGTACCCAACTCCAACAATACAATCCTCACACAAGAGGAACCACAACTCAAAGAATAAAGGTCACTTGGTGATTTAGAAAGACCACAAACTCTCTCTTACAACTTCTATAGAGTGGAGTATGATTTTTGGCTCAAGAAGTGAAGTGAGAGAAAAATTTCAGTAGTAGATGTTAAGAAGACTTGAAAACGAACTGAAAAATTTTGCAATTGAAAGAACTTTGAAAATGAAAAGCAATGAAACACTTCTTCTCTTGAAAACTTGAAAACTTGGATATTTTTCTTGTGTCAAACCAAAGACCAATGACCTCTATATATAGGGAATGTATAAATACCATTCATATGTGATACTAGGTCATTAGGGGTGAGTTTAGCCACTTGGAAACAAGAAATAGCCGTTGGAATCCATAAAAAACAAAACAGATTCAAAATAGAGCCGTTAGAGCCAATCTGGCCAGTTACCGGTCGACCGGCTGGTCGACCGGCAAGTCACTTGGCAACTAGCTGTTGGCTTCGATCGACTGCCCGGTCGACCGTAGGTTATTTTTAAAACAGAAATTTGAACTGTCGGTCGACCGGCCCGGTCGACCGGCAAAACCCGAGAGCAAGGGTTGTGCAGTCGGTCGACCGGTCCGGTCGACCGGCAGACGTGCACAGACGTGCACGCCCACGGCCATAAGGCCCGGTCGACCGGCCAGTCGACTGTGTTGGCCTGACAGCACAAATCAACTAGCTATTACAATTCACACATCCCAGAACAACAACATATACAATTTTCACAAAAGTGCCGCGATTTTGCGGCAAATGTCGCGGATCCGCGGCTTTTGTTCAAAATCTGGGGCCCTGCTTTCTGGAGCAGGGAGATGCAAAGCTAATTTATGTACTGCAATGTTAAGCACCTGTAAATATTGCCCTGCACACCAAAACAGAGAAGACAAATGTTAACAAAAACGTGACATCAAAACCATTCCCTTCCCCGGCAACGACGCCAATTTTTTGATCGATGGGGAAACTAGCACTCAAAATGTGTATTTGTGAAATCAATGAAAAGCTTGAATGTGCTTAGTATACCCTCGATACTTCCGTTATAGCATTGGCTTTAACGGGTCGTATCCACAGGGAAGGAGGCGATAGAAGCATTAACAGTCTCTAGTCACGTCAGATGTTAATAATTCTTCTATGTTGAAAGAATGAAAAAGAATGAGAAAATGAAAACAAGCATGTGGTAGGTGAGGAGAGCGATGAAAACGGCGATGTAAAAACCAAAAGAGAAGTGAAGAAGATGGAACAAGGTAAACTAAGAAGGCGATGAAAACACCGATAGAAAAATGAGAAAAGAATTTGGAAAACGATTTCTAAAACAAAGGTAAAAGAAAACTCATGGCTACTAACTACTAAGTACTCCACTAACCATACTAACCTCTTCGAGATAGTTGCCTCACATTTTGATCCTCGGCCATCACAATCCTTATCTTCAAGAAGCAATACAAAGCATGGCTCATGGATGGTTCATAACAATCACAACATTGCAACAAGAACAAGCTATTACAAGCATCACTCATTACACTACTAGCATGAATAAAAGAGCATGAAATAAGAGAGTTAGCTTGGTTAGCAAGTTAGCAAGTTAGATGTTAGAAATAAAAGAGCATGAAGTAAAAGAGAGTTAGCTTGGTTAGCAAGTTAGCAAGTTAGCAAGTTAGATGTTAGAACCCATCATCTTTGGCCATCAATGGCTCTTGCAAGAACAAGGCCTTGTAGAGGCAACCCGATTCATGTGGATTATCAAGTAAGTGGTTAGATAGGTTAGTGGTTAGTAGTTAGATTGCCATGGGAAGAAAAACTAGCAACAAAACATCATGTAGAAGATGAAGGAGATTACAATGGAAGAGAAAGGAGGCACCTTTACATAGAGTGTCACTCTCTATTACATCAATCCCTCACTATCTCTCTCTCTATGAATCACTCAGCCCTACTACAATGATCTAAGAAAAAGAAAAGAAAATACAAGAAAATGAAGAACTCTCACCTACACTACACTAAAATCTAGATCTAC
Source organism: Agave tequilana (assembly GCA_038442645.1). Lineage (NCBI taxonomy): Eukaryota > Viridiplantae > Streptophyta > Magnoliopsida > Asparagales > Asparagaceae > Agave > Agave tequilana. Next base: position 25,337 of record JAVJIF010003554.1, read on the forward strand.
TCCTAAAAACGAAGACTGCTCTCGTTCTTGGCCTCTGCAGGGCTATTATAGGGCTCAGAAGGATCCAGAAGAAAGACGGGGCCACGCGTCGAAAATCGACACGTGGCTCCCTAGGATTGCCGCAGAATCTCAAAGAATGCCATGGAATTGCGGCAATCCTAGGGAATCGTGTCTCTGGATTTCGTCCACGCGTTCGTATGGCTTCTAGCTGCTTCCAGGTATATCCTATTTCTAGTACTTTCGCCCGATTATTCGTCTGACAGCTCAGGAGTCTAGGTACAATGCATGTTCTAAAACATCCTTTGCTTGGCCTCCAAGTAATTGCGGGATTAATTAGCATAAATTGAGCTGAATTAGCCTCTTATTCCATCTTTGCCCTTGGACTTTAGATTTACCTGCAATTAAGACCAAACACGATTTAGACGACTATTTATTCATAAAAACTGTGAGAAATGCGACATAATAATGCAAAATTTTAGACTAATCACACCCCCACACTTATTCTTTTGCTCGTCCCGAGCAAAACAAAGAAAGAAAACTATACTACAAATTTTATTACACCACTTTCGCAGGTGACGCGATTGCACTGAGCATGTGCAACAAGCCGTTAAACCTCTAGGTTACCCTAGAGGAGGAGTGTTGTCTCCTGAGGTTTTCAGCGGATTACACCCACAAAATCCATAAAAAAGGAAGACAAATGTTAGTATTTTGAAAATGCATTTTGAAAGAGAGACATATTTTTGAACTATTTTTGCAAAAATATAAGTGATCTTAGGTCATAAGTCCACCTATAATCATTCTTTCTTAAACTTAGTCTCTATGCAAGATCTTGTCTTCAATTAAGGTAAGAATTCAAAATTGGATTGAATACTTTATCTTTCATAAAACCTAGATAGTATGTACACCGTGTTAGTGAAGATTTCTGGGATTTCAACTCCAACCATCAAGCCATATATATATATATATATATATATATATATATATATATATATATATATATATATATATATATATATATTTCTGCTTTTTTCTTCCCTTAGTTTAGGCTTTCTAGTTTACCCTTGTAGCGAGCCTTTAACCGATGACTCCCAAATCAGACGGTCTTAGGGCACCAGATGAGAAAACATCCCTCGAGTTTAAGGTCTCGAGTAAAAAAGGCCACAAAACTAACGGGGATTATTTATTTTCTTTACCACCGTTAGGCGTGAATAATCATGCTTCTTGAGGCACATTTATCCAGCTTAATAGGTTTTTACCACCGTTAGGCGTGAATAATCATGCTTCTTGAGGCACATTTATCCAGCTTAATAGGTGATGTTTTATTTATATATACATTTTTTTTCTTTTTTTTTCTTTATTTTTATGGCATTTTGGTCTTTGTTTCCATCCCAGAAATGTGTAAATGTGAAGTGCATACTTTCTAAGGCAAAAAATTCAAGATAAAAATATCTCCCCAATTTTACTTACTTAGCCTATAATTTCAAACAAGATCTATTATTTCAACTAGGTTTAAGATGTCATAATTAAGGCTTTCTTATTTCTAAGATACATCTTAATTTTCTTAAAAATAGATCAAAACTTTGTCTCTTATTTCAAAAAGTTTTTTTTTATTTATTATTTTTTCTAAAAAGAAGTGTAAAAGAAAGAAAATCTAAAAACTCTATGTTAGTAAACCCTCCCCCACACTTATTTCATGCATTGTCCTCAATGCATCATGATATATGTATGCATGAAACAAAATAGAGAGGGAAGGAAAAATTACCTTAAGGTGGTGGTCGGATTGGTCCACGAAATATGGCCCAATCAACTTTGCTTTGGGTTTTGAGGAACCCACCATAGACCTCCATGATACAACCCACTAGAATGATGCATGCATGTGTGAATTTTATTAACAATGTTACCCCATCTAATTTCCAAATTTTCAAAATAATTTCAGAGTCAAATTTATCAAGATCCTTGTCCCAGAATGGAGTATGAAAAGATGGAATGATTGATTTGGACTTGGGAAATATGGGAACTAATACCGACTCAGAAAAATGACTTAAGTCAAGTAAAGGTTCGGGAGTCGAGATAGGTTCAAGAAGTGGGTCCAAATCAAGAAGATGAAGCTCAGGTCCACATTCATTTCCCCATGATGGAATGTGACTATCTAAGATTAGTGATTCAAGGTCAGGAGGGTTGGGAATCAAAACTGACTCTAAAATGTTACTCAAATTGGGTAACAATACAGGAGTCAATAATGATTCAGGTATTTGAACTAAATCACAAACTTGAGGGTCAAAGTCACATTCCTCATTGAGTTCAATTCCACAAAAATGAGAACTTACCAATTTATCAATGGGACTTTCAAAAGTATGAAATTGGTCAAGTTCAATATGATCATCATGAATGATTGGTGATTCAATTTCACAATGGATTGGTATAGGATCCAATAATGACTCGGGAAAGGGTGAAATCAGGTGAAGATACTGGAGTCATAATTGAATCATGAAGTAAAATTGAATCATCAAGTGGAAGTTCAGGATCATATCATGTTCAAGTTCAATTTCAGTAAAAGGAAAACTTACCAAAATGTCAATGGGATCTTTAACATTTGAAGTTTGGACAAGTTCAGATGGGTGTGCTGAAATTGAATCTTGATTTCCAAAACAACATGACTCTTTGGCTCTGTCAGAATGGGTAGTGACATTAGAAATAGGATGAGAATGAAGAGTTTGGATCATCATATCTATGTCACGGTTACGAGCATTTTGAGCCTGAGTCATGAATTCAAGCATCTTTTTATAAGTCATTGGTTCATCGTTTTGTTGAAGAGATGCAGTGTTGTTTTGGAATTGGTGGTGAAATTGTGAGTCCATCAGATTTTGTGATTGTTGTTTGGACTCACAAAAAAGTTCCTTACTCATTTCCAAAGCAGATGGTTGTTCATTGTGAAGAGGTGGAACTGAGTAAGACTCTTGAAAATACTGTGGAATTGGAGAGGCCAATGTTTCTTGAAGTTGTTGCTCGGCCCTTTGTAGATTGGCTTCTAAACTCTTTTGTAACTCAGATTTTTCTTCAATGGGAGGTGTAGAAAAAGAGTATAAGTAGCGAAATCGGGAATGAATATTGTGGACAAGGTGAATATGGTGGACAAGGTGGACATGGGGGACAAGGAGGTTGAAAATTTGACTCGGGGTACGTGAATCCCCAATGACTCTGTGACGAGTTGAAATTATTTTGGAAATTATAGTCATAAGAATGTGGGTATGGGTTGTATTGATTCGGATAAGGCCAACCCGGTGTATTTGGTTGGTGCATATTAGAAAACGCCTGGTTGGAATTATCCGATCCAAATGGAGTTGGTGTGAATATGGATTCATGTTTGGATTGAAAGAATTGTTATTGTTGAATGCCATTTCACACAAAAAAATCACAAAAAAGAAAGAATCAAACAACAAACAAAAAGAAAAGAAAAATCAAAACCAAGCCAAGAGGAGGGTTGACCTAGACCTAGATGAAATGTCCCTAGGGGCCAACGTCTATTCAAATTTTCTTAGGGCTTGGGTTGTGTGAGTGGGGAGATGATTTTTGGGCTAAGGAAGGGGTATGAAATCCCACCTTATCTTGTTTGGTTTTGCCCTTAATTTCAATTCGTGCAAGTGTGCAATATAGACAAGAATAAAACACAAAGCGATAAATCACCCACGTGTTTGTCCTATGCTATATGCAATGCCATATGTACATCTCCATCCAGATCACAACAACAGAACAAATACGGTATATTGGAATTGAATTGACACGTGCCTAAATGCAAATGTCTAAACCGTTTTAAAAACGTCCAATTACCGTATTTTAGTTCTTTTATTTATTATGGTGTGTAGGCAATCAAAGCAGAAAAAAATAGCAGCACAAATCAACTAGCTATTACAATTCACACATCCCAGAACAACAACATATACAATTTTCACAAAAGTGCCGCGATTTTGCGGCAAATGTCGCGGATCCGCGGCTTTTGTTCAAAATCTGGGGCCCTGCTTTCTGGAGCAGGGAGATGCAAAGCTAATTTATGTACTGCAATGTTAAGCACCTGTAAATATTGCCCTGCACACCAAAACAGAGAAGACAAATGTTAACAAAAACGTGACATCAAAACCATTCCCTTCCCCGGCAACGGCGCCAATTTTTTTGATCGATGGGGAAACTAGCACTCAAAATGTGTATTTGTGAAATCAAATGAAAGCTTGAATGTGCTTAGTATACCCTCGATACTTCGTTATAGCATTGGCTTTAACGGGTCGTATCCACAGGGAAGGGAGGCGATAGAAGCATTAACAGTCTCTAGTCACGTCAGATGTTAACAATTCTTCTATGTTGAAAGAATGAAAAAGAATGAGAAAATGAAAACAAGCATGTGGTAGGTGAGGAGAGCGATGAAAACGGCGATGTAAAAACCAAAAGAGAAGTGAAGAAGATGGAACAAGGTAAACTAAGAAGGCGATGAAACACCGATAGAAAAATGAGAAAAGAATTTGGAAAACGATTTCTAAAACAAAGGTAAAAGAAAACTCATGGCTACTAACTACTAAGTACTCCACTAACCATACTAACCTCTTCGAGATAGTTGCCTCACATTTTGATCCTCGGCCATCACAATCCTTATCTTCAAGAAGCAATACAAAGCATGGCTCATGGATGGTTCATAACAATCACAACATTGCAACAAGAACAAGCTATTACAAGCATCACTCATTACACTACTAGCATGAAATAAAAGAGCATGAAATAAGAGAGTTAGCTTGGTTAGCAAGTTAGCAAGTTAGATGTTAGAAATAAAAGAGCATGAAGTAAAAGAGAGTTAGCTTGGTTAGCAAGTTAGCAAGTTAGCAAGTTAGATGTTAGAACCCATCATCTTTGGCCATCAATGGCTCTTGCAAGAACAAGGCCTTGTAGAGGCAACCCGATTCATGTGGATTATCAAGTAAGTGGTTAGATAGGTTAGTGGTTAGTAGTTAGATTGCCATGAGAAGAAAAACTAGCAACAAAACATCATGTAGAAGATGAAGGAGATTACAATGGAAGAGAAAGGAGGCACCTTTACATAGAGTGTCACTCTCTATTACATCAATCCCTCACTATCTCTCTCTCTCTATGAATCACTCAGCCCTACCACAATGATCTAAGAAAAAGAAAAGAAAATACAAGAAAATGAAGAACTCTCACCTACACTACACTAAAATCTAGATCTACTCCTAAAAAACGACTGCTCTCGCTCTTGGCCTCTGTAGGGCTATTTATAGGGCTCAGAAGGATCCAGAAGAAGAGACGGGGCCACGCGTCGAAAATCGACGCGTGGCTCCCTAGGATTGCCGCAGAATCTCAAAGAATGCCGTGGAATTGCAGCAATCCTAGGGAATCGTGTCTCTGGATTTCGTCCACGCGTTCGTATGGCTTCTAGCTGCTTCCAGGTATATCCTATTTCTGGTACTTTCGCCCGAATATTCGTCTGACAGCTCAGGAGTCTAGGTACAATGCATGTTCTAGAAATCCTTTGCTTGGCCTCCAAGTAATTGCGGGATTAATTAGCATAAATTGAGCTGAATTAGCCTCTTATTCCATCTTTGCCCTGGACTTTAGATTTACCTGCAATTAAGACCAAAACACGATTTAGACAACTATTTATTCATAAAAACTGTGAGAAATGCGACATAATAATGCAGAATTGTAGACTAATCATCGACCGCCCGATCGACCGGAATGGCCTGAAATGAATTGGAAACAGATTTTTGATCTTTGAAAATATTTTTAAAATATTTTGAAATAGTTTGAGGGTAGTGAAGCATAGTATAGGATATAATATTCATGTTCTAAACTTGATATAAAAATTTGAAGAATTTATGAAACATGTATTAGTATCCAAAAACTAATACTACCCAAAAACTTATATTTTGAAAAGTGTATTTTTGTGTGTGTAACTTCTTGAGCACATATATCATATCCTTACTCTTTAACATACTAATTTCTTACAATGGTTCTAGATGACTACAAGATCTTCAACTCGGGCTTTTCCATTTGCATCGTTGGATAACTTGAATTCTTGGTCCTGTATTTGAGTCATCACCACCTTCCTTTAGGGAAGAAAACAATTTGAATCCTTAGAACCCTGAAACAATCTTAAACACTTAAACTTCACTTGTACAAATTACTATATATGTTTTGTGATCATTAAAACTCTAAAATTGGGTGATTGTAACCTTGGACGAACAATCTCCCCCTTTTTGATGATGACAAAAATTTGAGTTATTTTAAAATAAAAATGTAATCAAATCATGCTATAAAACAAAAATGTAAGGAGCTTGAAAAAGCTTCCCCTCAAATCATGCTATCTAACAAGTATAAAAAAAGAATATGTCCTTTCAAAAAAATGAAATGATTTTAACAACATGAATTGTAGCATAAGAAAGAAATAAGCATAAGAAAGAAATAATAACTCAAATATACTTATCCCCCTTTTTGTCATGCATCAAAAAGGGTTAAGCCAGCAAAATATTTTTGAAGAGTATTTGGAAAACTCTCATGAGTCCATAACACAAACATTTAATTCACCACAAATAAATGAAAATGTATTATAATCTAGTGGTTTAGTAAAAATATCGGTAAGTTAAAAATTGATGGAAACATAATCAATTTCAATATCACTTTTCTCATAATGATCTCTAAGAAATTGATATCGAATGTCAATGTGCTTTGTCTTACTATGTTGATTTGCATTCTTAGTCATATAAATAGTACTAGTATTATCACAAATATTTTAATATGGTCATAATGCAAATCATAGTCAAGAAGAGTATATTTCATCCAAGGACTTGAGCACAACAAGCCCCTGCCGCAACATACTCTGCCTCAGTGGCTGAGAGGGCTACAAAATTTGCTTCTTGGAAGACCATGAAACAAGGTAATTTCCTAGAAACTGACATGTTCTACTAGTACTCTTCCTATTCACTCTACAACCCGCATAGTCGGCATCCGAAAAACTCATCATGGAAAATTGTCTGATCTTCGGATACCACAAACCCATTCCAATAGTGCCCTTAAGATATCGAATAATGCGTTTTAACGCTATCAAATGGGACTCTTTAGGACACGATTGAAATCGAGCACAAAGACATACACTAAACAAATGTCCGGCCTACTAGCCGTTAAATACAATAAACTACCAATCATGCTACGATAGAGTTTAATGTCTACATTTATACCTTGTTCATCCTTGTCAAGTTTTATGGTGGTAGCCATGGGAGTCTTACTTGTCTTAGCCCCTTCAAGCCCAAATTTCTTAATGAGTTCCTGCGTGTATTTGGGTTAATTTATAAAGATCCCATCACTCCTTTGTTTGATTTGGAGACCAAGGAAATAATTGAGCTTGCCCACCATAGACATCTCAAATTCCTTCTTCATACATGATTCAAAATCTTTGCAAAGTTGCGAATTAGTAGAACCGAATATAATATCATCAATATATATTTGAATAATAAGAATATCATTTTCAATATGTTTAGTAAACAAAGTAGTATCTATTTTTCCTTTAACAAAATCATTTGAAATAAGAAAAGATGAAAGTCTTTCATACCAAGCTCTAGGAGCTTGCTTTAAACCATAAAGAGCTTTGTCCAGTTTGAAAAAAAATCCGGATGTGTAGGATCAACAAACCCGGGGGTTGTTCAACATACACCTCCTCTTCAATAAACCCATTTAAAAATGCACTTTTGACATCCATTTGAAAAAGTTTGAAATCTTTATAGGAGGTAAAAGCAAGTGTTATCCGTATAGCTTCAAGCCGTGCTACGGATGCAAAGGTTTCCTCAAAATCGATTCCTTCGATTTGGGTGTAACCTTGGCCACTAACCTAGCTTTATTCCTAACAACATTACCCGACTTATCCATCTTGTTTCTAAAAATCCATTTAGTACCAATTGTTGTCTATCATGGGGTCTAGGAACAAGATGCCAAACTTGGTTGCTCTCAAATTGATTGAGTTCCTCTTGCATGGCAAGCAACCAATATGAGTCTCCCTCGGCTTCGAGGATGTTCTTTGATTCAAAATGAGAAATAAAAGCATAATGGCCACAAAGATCACAGAGTTTAGAATGAGTAGTTACCCTTTTTGAACTTCACCTAAAATTAGATCCTTGGGATGATGTGGAGTGAATCTCCAATCCTTTGGAAGTGGTTGTGGTGGCTCCACTTCAACTTCTTGAACTTCACTTTGCACATCAACCTTTGGCTTGTCTTCTTGTAGAGGTGAGTCTTTCAAAGTAATCCTCTACATGTCTTCACCTAATGAATCTATTTCTACAATATTCTCAATAAAAATATTAGATTCCTCAAACTTTACATGTATAGATTCTTCAATAGTCATATTTGATTTATTGAAGACTTTATAGGCTTTGCTAGAGTTAGAATAACCAACAAAAATAGCTTCATAGGATTTTGCATTAAACTTACTTAAATTATCTTTAATATTTAAAACAAAACACTTACAACCAAAACTTTAAAATAAGAAACATTTGGTTTTCTTGAATAGTAAATTTTGAAAGAAGTTTTAGAAGTGTTTTTGCAAAAAAAACCCTATTCGATATGTAACAAGATGTGTTTACGGCCTTGGCCCGTAGATATTAAGGGAGACCGTATTCATTTATCATAGTCCTAGCCATTTCTAATAATGTTTGATTTTTCCTCTCAACTGCTCTATTTTGTTGTGGAGTTCTAGGACACGATAATTCATGTTTAATTCCATTTTCTTCACAGTAAGTGATAAAGTTTGGCTATTGAATTCACCACCTCTATCACTCGTTATTCGTAAAATTGAAGAATCGTTTTCCTTTTCAACTCTTTTTCTAAATGTTTGAAAATGTGAAAAGGCTTGATTTTTGTGTTCTAAAAAAAACTCAAGTAAAGCGAGAAAAATTATCAACCAAAACAAAAACAAAACGATTTTCACTTAGACTTTTAGTTTTAGTAGGACCAAATAAATCCATATGAATTAACTCCAAAGGTCGTGATGTCATGATAACCTTGATGGATTTGCAAGAGGACTTGGTTTGTTTCCCAAGTTGGCACACATCGCAAATGCGATCCTTTTCAAATTTCAAGTAAGGAACACCTTTCACCGCTTCCTTATTGTTTATTCTAGATAGATGGTCAAAAGATATATGGCCTAGTCTCCTATGCCACAACCAAGAGTCATCATTGAAGGCGTTCAAACAAGTGGCATTACATTATATTAGACATATCAATCATGTATACATTGTTTTCACGAAAACCGAAAAGTATACATGCATTAGTTTGTCTATCAAAAATATTACAAGCTAAGTTATCAAAAATTACATTAAAACCTTTATCACAAAGTTGACTAACACTCAAGAGATTATACTTGAGGCCATCAACTAAAGCAACGTTTTCAATCATAGGAGATAAACCAAGTTTAATTTTACCTATACTAACAATCTTTCCTTTGGAGTCATCTCCAAAGGTGACGATGTCACCTTCATGGTATCTTGATAGGGTTGCAAAGTTGTTGATATCCCATGTCATGTGCCTTGAGCAACCATTATCAAGATACCACCTCTCCCTACGTCTTAGAGCTTTAGAGTGTACTTACATCATGTAACAAATTCGTTGACTTTGGTACCCAAATTTTCTTGTGTCCTTGAATGTTAGCATTACGAACCCAAACATGATTATTATATGCATTTATTTTATCATAACAAAATTTAGCCAAATGACCCTTTTAGCCACAATATGTGCATGCATAAATTTTACCATACATGAATGCATGATGAGTGTGTGAAGTGTGAACATGTTTTGGGTATTTAGCATGATGCGAGTGTGAATGTTGTGATTTATGAACATGGGTGTGTGTAGCATGCGATTGTTTCTTTGGGATATGTTTCTTAGAAAACATAGCCTCTAATCTAGATTTATCTAATTCACATTTCTTTAAAACTTTCCCTAAGGAGTTAATTTTGTTCTTAAGCATGGAAATCTCATATTTATCTATTTGAAGAAATTTTGCTTTACAAGAGATTTTATAAGCATCAAAATCCTTTTTAGTAGAGGTGAGAGTTGAAAACAATTCATCTTTTTCTTTTATGAGAATGAAAACTTTGTGGTTAAGAGTTTCAGTTTCCTTTTCATTTTAAATATTTCTTTCTAAGAAAATCATAATTTTGAGATAGTTCTTCAAAGCTTCTCCTAATACATCCATAGATAATTCACAATTGTCAATAGATGATTCGGGGGTTACCTTATTTGTGTTCTTATTTGCCATGAAACACATGTGGGCCGTGTTGATTTCTTCATCGGATTCACTTTCCGAATCTCACGTAGCCTTTAAGGCCTTCTTCTTGTATGGCTTCTTGGAGGTGGAGGGTTTGCCCTTATTTTCCGGGCATTCCGCAATGATGTGCCCCGACTTCCGGCAATTGAAGCAAATGATTTTCTTTTCTTTCTTTCCTTGCCATTTCCTTCTATTTTGAAATTTTGTCTTATTGCACATCTCTGAACGTTCTTCACAAGAAGAGAAAGATCTTCATCATCCTCTTCTTCATCATCTTCGTCGGAGTAGGTGGAAGAGCTTTTGAAAGTGATTGCTTTCTTCTTTGGAGGAGCCATCTCTTCCCTAGCCTTTTTTCCATCTCATGGGTCTTGAGGTTCCCAATGAGACCAATGAGCTCCATTTCCTCCTTGTCGTTGAACTCCTTCAAGGTTGTAGCTTTGACTTCCCAGAAGGTGGGAGTGCACGAATGATCTTTCTCACCTTTTGATCGTTGTTGATGCCGTCACCTAGAGAAGCATGACCATTAGTAATTTTTAAAAATTTAGTAACCATATCATCAATAGATTCATTTTCTTGCATGGAGAATTTTCATATTGGAAATGTAAGAGGTCAACTTTAGCCCTCTTTACTTGTGATGTTCCCTCATGAGTGACTAAGAGGTGAGTCCAAATCTCATATGCGAATTTGCAATGTATGACTCTAGCAATGTCATCATCATTAAGAGCTTGAAGTAAGACATAATGTGCCCTAACATTTGCATCAAACTCTTTCGTAGCAATATCGGACCAAGTGTCCTCATCACCAAGAGGTACCCTAAAAGGTTTAGTCACCGCCTTTGCACCCAGCTTCCTAAGGATTGCAAAAACACGATCATCTTAACCTTCCATATGGGAAAGTTAAGGCCATCAAACTTGGGTGGGATCTTAATACCTTCGGCCATCTTTACTAATGTGTATGAGGATGAAATATGAAAAATATGATTAGCAATTTAGGATCTCTCTAAGGATGTTAAGCCAAGAACCTAGAGACCAAAGCTCTGATACCAATTGAAAAACACCCTAGAGGGGGTGAATAGGTGTTAATATTAATCTAATGCTCTTTTTAAACAAGTTAAGATGAATGACACAAGCGGTCACTCAAATAAGAAATTGAAGCCGAATTTCCCGTGAAGGGCTCTAGAACTTCTCCTCTTTGATTCCTCTAGATTATGAGTTGAGGTGCTTAATTGCTTCCTTGTTGATAAGAGTATAGATCGAAAAATGTAAGAATATGAAATGAATACAATAATGAAGACAAAGCAAGTTTTAGCACAAGTATAAGAATGTAAGACAACAAAGAGCAAGAAGAAAAACAATCGCAAACACAATAGAATTTGTTTCGAGATTCGAGCCACTGCTCTACGTCTCCGCCTTCACCACTATGAAGGATTTCCACTAAATCCACAAAGGGAACTTCTACACAGGAACCTTATACCTAAGGGATTATAATTGGTCTACACAAGACCGGAGTACCCAACTCCAACAATACAATCCTCACATAAGAGGATCCACAACTCAAAGAATAAAGGTCACTTGGTGATCTAGAAAGACCACAAACTCTCTCTTAAACTTCTATAGAGTGGAGTATGATTTTTGGATCAAGAAGTGAAGTGAGAGAATATTTTCAGTAGTATAGTTAAGAAGACTTGAAAACCAACTGAAAAATTTTGCAATTGAAAGAACTTTGAAAATGGAAGCAATGAAACACTTCTTCTCTTGAAAACTTGAAAACTTGGATATTTTTTGTGTCAAACTAAAGACCAATGACCTCTATTTATAGGGAATAGATAAATACCATTCAAAAGTGATACTAGGTCATTAGTTATGAGTTTAGCCACTTGGAAACAAGAAATAGCCATTGGAATCCATAAAAAACAAACTAGATTCAAAATAGAGCCGTTAGAGCTAATCTGGCCAGTTACCGGTCGACTGGCAAGCCACTTGGCAACTAGCCTTTGGCTCCGGTCGACCACTCGGTCGACCGTAGGTTATTTTTAAAACAGAAATATGAACTGTCAGTCGACCGGCCCAGTCGACCGCAAAACCCGAGAGGGAGGGTCATGCAGTCGGTCAACCGGTCGGTCCAGTCGACCGACAGACGTGCACAGATGTGCACGCCCACGACCATAAGGCCTGGTCGACCGGCCGATTGACCGTGTTGGCCTGAAACAACTACGGTCGACCGCCCAGTCGACTGGAATGTCCTGAAATGAATTGGAAACAGATTTTTGATCTTTGAAAATATTATTAAAATATTTTGAAATAGTTTGAAGGTAATAAAGTATAGTATAGGATATAATATTCATGTTCTAAACTTGATATAAAAATTTGAAGAATTTATGAAACAAGTATTAATATCCAAAAACCAATACTACCCAAAAACTTGTATTTTGAAAAGTATATTTTTGTGTGTGTAACTTCTTGAACACATATATCATATCCTTACTCTTTAACATGCTAATTTCTTACAATGGTTCTAGATGACTACAAGATCTTCAACTCGGGTTTTTCCATTTGCATCGTTGGATAACTTGAATTCTTGATCTCGTATTTGAGTCATCATCACCTTCCTTTAGGGAAGAAAACAACTTGAATCCTTAGACCCTGAAACAATCTTAAACACTTAAACTTTATTAGTACAAATAACTATATATGTTTTGTGATCATCAAAACTCTAAACCGGGTGATTGTAATCTTGGGCTAACATATATGACATTTATTATGAAAATAAGAGTGCTAAAGAACTGTGGATAGCTCTCGAGGATGAATATGATCTCGACGATGCTGGAATCGAAAAATTCATCTCATCCTTCAATAAATTCATCATGACTGATAGTAAACCTATCAATGGTCAACTTCATGAATTTCAAGATTATATCTGACACCTTCAATCAAAAGGAAATCAATTGTCTGACTATTACAAGGTGTCTTGTCTTATTGACAAACTCCCTCCTTCCTAGTCAACCTTTACTAGAGACCTCCGCCACAAGTAAGGTGACCTAACCCTTGTTCAAGTCCTAAAAGCAATTCGCATAGAAGATCAGCATAGGCAAAACTCTAAAACCAAGTCAGAAATGAAAACTAAAGTGAACTTGGTAGAGGATAAGCCTAAGCGCAAATTTATGAATCCTAAGGGTAAGAAGTTCAAAAAACCCAATCATTTTCATTCTTCTCCCCATGCAAGCTCTTCTTCTTTCAAACCTTCTCAATCTTTCTCTTTCAAGCCCAAAACCTTTGACAAGAAGACTGATGGAAGATTCTGCTATGTTTGCGGAAGAACAAATCACATGGCTCCTCAATGTTTCAACTAGAAGAAAGAACCTGTCAAAGCCCAACCAGGAGGAAATGGCGGGCACAAGGTCAACTTGGTGGAACTGAACTCCAACTCCTTTAGGTTAGATTCTTCTCTTCCTATTGTCAACTCTATCACCTTCTCCTCGGACTGGTAGTTAGACTCAGGAGCCAATATTTGTTGGCCCAAAGGCCTTCCACTCTAGTTTTGATGATGATTAACTCATGTAGTTATGTGTACTAATAATCTTGTGATTTTAGTTTCAGATCTTTAATCAAGTTATTAGTAGGTGATTAGCTTCAACAAGATGATTTGGAAGCTACCCACATGTTGATTCAAGAGCCCAAGCGTCAAAGATCATATATAGCACTTGCTCGGTGGATCAAAGAGTTTTGGATCGAGTCGGCTTGGAGATTGCGCTCTACAAGAAGACATCGGTACCATAGTTTAGTTTTGGGTTTAGATCCTAATTGTAAAGATTAGAATAGTATGATAAGCTCAAGTTCACAACACACACGTTTCATGTTTTGAATATTGGTTTTCGGTTTTTCGGTTTTAGGTTTAACCGATCTTGGTTTTCATGAATAGATAGATCAAAACAAGTTTACATGGTTTAATGTATATATGATTTGTTCTATATACATGCATGCTTTAATTTCCTAGACAAACTTAGTTTTGACTCCTTTATTCATGTGTTATATGTTTTGGTATTTTTGACAAAACATATTTTGGAATTATTAACAAAAACTATGATATATATTTGTTTCATGTATATTGGATTTCTATCCATATGCATCATGTTTCAAAATGTTTAAATATCATGTTTTTGTATTTGGATTAGTTTTAGACAAAATGTTTTTTCTATTCAAGAATCCAAGTTTTAGAAAATACAAGGTTTGGTTTTTGGTAAAAATGAAAAGACATAAAAATAGTTTTAATTGCTTGATATTTGAGTCAAAACTTTTATCACATGTTTATATATCAATGCAATTTGACAAAACTATTTTTGGGGATTTTTAGTAGTTTATAAGAATTTATTGGATATTTATTCCCCCCAGATTTCTGACCTGTTTTGGTGTCTGCCAGGCTGATCGGTCGACCGGTACGGTCGACCGCACCTGTAGACGGTCGACCGTATGGGTCGACCGACGTGCACAGAAACGTGCACGCTGGCTACACCTATAGCCGGTCGACCGGGCCGGTCGACCGACTGAGAGCAGGTTTGCTCTCTGTTTGTTTGGGTCGACCGGGCGGTCGACCGCTAGCGCCAACGGGTCAAAAATTGACCGTTGGGCGGTCGACCGGGCGGTCGACCGTCAGGGTAATTCTGGCAAAAATTACAGCCAACGTTTATTTTCTGGATTAGCCTATAAATACCCATTTGTAAGAGTTTTTCTCTAAGAATTTTTGGGCTAAAATTTTCATTCTCTCAGGTGTTTTTGCTGCAATCAAAATAGGTTTTTGATTCAAATTGAACAATCTTTTTAGTGTTTTCATTAGGGTTTGAAAAATCAAAGAAAAGGGTTTTGGGAAAAGCTTTGAATTGAACTTCTCTATCTGGGTTTCATTTATTTCCCAAAGATTTTCTATGAGTTGCTGGTTTCAAATCCCTTGGTTTCTCCACACTTGAGCTAAAATCTACTATCTTTTCTATAAGATTTTGTGTGGGAAAAGAGATTGTTTTGTGGTTGTTGTTTGAAACCACTAAGTTGTAAACCCTATCTTTAGCTTGGCTTTGTGCCTTTCCCTCATTGTGTTGAGGAAGTTTGGCTATTGGGTTTTTTCCCTCAAGATTGTGAGGTGATCTTTGTATTGGGTTGTGCTTGCCTCAAGGAGGAGGTTGTAGTTGGCTTGGAGTTTACCTCAAGAGGAGGTTGTGTTTGTAAGGAGAGGAGTTGGGTACTCCTTGTATTGTGATTGCCCCAAATCCTCGGTGGAGGTTCCCTTTGTGGGAGTCCTTTGTGGACAAGCTAGTGGATTGAAAATCCTTCGTGTGTCGAAGGCGGGGATGTAGAGCTGGGTGCTCGAACCTCGGAACATATCTTGTTGTTTGCGCTTGATCCATTGACTCTCTCTAACTCTCTCTCTACTTTGTGTATTGTGCAAATTGCTATATCTTATACTTGCTTGTGTGTGTGCATCATTGTTGTAATTGCAATTAGTTTTTTAATTTCGCATTTAGTTCACTAGATTAGCATCGTCACCTATTCACCCCCCCTCTAGGTGACTTTTCAATTGGTATCAGAGCTAGCGCTCCTGATATTTAGGTTTAACCACCTAGGAGTGAGATCTTAGTTTGCTAATCTTCATTTGCATTTTCATTTGCACACATTTAGTTTGCACTTATGGCTAGTCCTCCTATGTTTGATCATTTTAGACTTGATGCTTGGAAGGCTAATATGACTAAACATTTAAAAGACCTAGGACATCTAGTTTATCAAGCCATTACCATAGAATCCCTCCCAAATAGTAGCAAGCATAAGAAGGCCAATGCATTAGCACTTAGGGCACTTAGAGCATCTCTAAATGAACATTTGTTACATGTTTTTGATCGTTATGATTCAGCTTTTGCAGTTTGGAGCATCTTGACTTCTCCCGAGCTTCCAAGGATTATCAACAAGATGAGGAGATCTAAGAGAGAAAAGTCCAAAGAGCAATGCCTCATGGTCCAAGGGAAGAACTCCCTTGAGGTACAATCGGATTCTCAAATAGATGATAGCTCTAGTTCCTATTGTCATGGATGTTTTGAAGTTCAAACTTTGAATATGGAACTTGTTCAAAAGCTTGAGAATTTGTTAGAAGAACATGATTTGTTGAAAGATGATAATCTTGTTTTGAAAAATGAATTAAAAGATTTATGCTCTAATTTTGAATTGATGTTGCAAGAGAAGGAAGAGATTGCAAGTGAATGTGACTCACTTAAATCTCAACTCGAACTTGCTTTAAAGAAAAATGAATTTTTGAAAAACAAAAATGATTGCGATGATGTTGTAAAGCACAATGAGATTTTATCTTCAAAATTAGATTTGGTTTTGAATAAAAATAAATCTTTGCAAAATGATATTGATATTCATGTTTGTCATGCTAGTGTAGCTTCTACTTCTTGCACACCTATAGCATGCTCCACTTTATCTTCTAGCATTGAAAACGATATAAATAATTTGAAGAAAAGTGTTGATTATTTGGGCTCCATTTTGAGCCAATGTGCTTTAAATCACACTCGTTTGGAATCCTTGGTTCGTAAGAAACAAGCTCCAACTATGCATGCACACCCATCACGGCATACACATGCTCATCACGGACACAATCATAACATGTATGCTCATGTGTACACTTGTACACATTGTGGTCGAAAAGGCCACCTTGCTAGATTTTGCTATGATAGATTACATATTGAAAATTTAGCAACTAATCTTGTTTGGGTTAGGAGAGATACTAACCCCCGTGGACCCACAAGAAAATGGGTACCAAGATCCACCTCTTTGATGTTCGATGTAGGTGGAGGCTCTCGCATAACGTGAGAGTGTTGGTGCCTTGAGGTGGATGCATTCTAAGCTAAAAGGAGAACCATTTGGATGCTTCACTCTCAAGGAGATTAGGTGGGAGGACCACCATGGTTTGGAGAATTAGAGATGCACCTTCATCGGTTTTGGTATCATTCTCTAACTCCCATTTTTATTTGCATGCTTTTAATGTTCATCTATTTATAGCATGTCATGTTTTATTATTCATTATGCTTATGCCATGCTCTTTAGAATAGTGTTATACATGTGTAGTTACTTGAGCACCCATGTTTTATATGGATCTATATTTAAGTGTTCTCACCTTATTTAAACTAACATGTATGCCCTAGATCTAATGTACATGCATATACATAATGATCATATGAATGTTTATGATGTTTTGTTTTGATGACTCATGTTTTTGATTAGTATGATATTTGCCATGTTTATTAGACTTATGCTTTACATGATTAGTTATTGAGACACCCATGTTTAGTATGGACCCTTATATTGTGTTCTCTTTATGTTTTAGCTATCATGTTTATCATAGGTTTAATGCACATGTCTTTGTCATGCAAATCATATGGTTGACTATGATTTCTTTTTGTTTTAATGATTCATGTTTTGATAAATAACTTGTGTTGTATGATTTCTAATTTAGCCACATGTTTTGATGTTTATAGGCTATCATGTATTTCTTGATTCTTATAGCATGTGGATTTACATAATGATCGTTTTTAGAATATTGTTGATTTATGACTCGTTTTATGCTTAATGATTTGGATATATGCTTAGATGTTAGTTTTCATTAAAACTAGGATTTATACTTGTACATAGAATGGGCCACAAAAAAACCTTTATATATGTTTGTGCTTGGATGCCTATTTGTACCCATTAGATGTTCTAGTATAGTCTAGTTTTGATGATTCATGCATTCAAACATGTATTCCTATTTTTGATGTGTTTTCTGTGATTAAGTGTTTTCACTTCATGTATATGTCTATTTTGACAAATCTTAAGATATACATGTATGCCCCTTGAGTCATTTGCTTTTCATGCAAATCTATATTTTGGACTCAATTGTGTTTAGGGATATGTATGTATACTTTTGTTTTGTCAAAACATACGTATGCCTTGAAGTTTAATTTGTTATGATGATTTTCGTGTCATTGAGGACATTTCCTTTAGTAAAGAAGAGTTAGTTTTTCATGTGTTCATATTTTAAAAGAATTTCAATCAAGCTTGATTATCCATTTTCATGATGATATGTTTCTCACAACACTTGTACACTTACCTTATTTTGATGATTTTCTCATGATTTGATTTTCATGAGTACTATTGGTGCCATATAGATTTTGAGTGTTTGGTGATCATGTGATTCTCATGTTTCATGAAAAATCCTTGTGTTTTATCTTGAAGGATTTCGTACTAGTTGATTCATATGACTAGTTGTGATATTCTTCATGAGGTAGAGTTTTTCAAATATACTATATTTCTAAATCTATTTTTGAAAACCCCTACCATTTATGGGCGGTTGGATGGGAGACCATGTTCAAGTATGTTTTATCTTGAAAAATCATCTAAAACTTAAACATGAATGGGTGGTAGTTGATATGAGTCATACACTTAATCTTATTGTTGTTTCAATTGGTATCATTGAATTCTTTCAATTGGTATCAATCTTGACATCCTTTTGTATACTCATATATGTTTTGTTTTATATATGTATGCTTACACTACATATAGTATCAATTTCTATTAGTATCTATTTCTTACATACATATATAGATGATTTATTTGTGCTTGTTATATCCCTATATCTTGAAGCACAAATTTTGGTTATGTTAAGCTTGAGTTTTTCAATTGGTATCCATATACAAGCTTTATCATAATTTTAAGATTGCTAAGCTTGAATTTTTAATGAATATCATGTTTCAATTGATTTAATTTTCAATTGGTATCTTATTTCAAGCCTATGCATATTTTCTTTTAGTATTTCATAAAGGGGGAGAAAACTCGTATTTTATATTTCAATCGGTATTTGGTTTACCATTGTTTTTGTTTCCCACTCCCTAACTTTATGATATTAAAGTAATTGGTATCATATGCTTATAATGAAAAATATCTTCTTTTGGTATCAAGATGCTATTTGTTTCCTTAAATTTGGTATCAATTTTTTATTATCTATTGGTATCAAGTTTACATTACATGTTTTCATTTTGATATAAAATGTTATTTTGTTTCAATGCCTTGTTTTATTTCAAATAGGATTTGGCATTTCTCAAAGTTTGTTATCTTCAATTGACATCATATTGACTTTGGTTTTACCCCTTGGAATAATTTATTGCTTCTTTGTTTTGAAGCTTTAGGGGGAGAAGTATTTGTTTTCATTATGTTTGTTTTTACCCCTTTGTTGATGATTGACAAAAAGGGGGAGAAGAATTTGTAGTTTATATGCATGGTTGATTTATGCATATGTTTTAGTTGGTTTTCATTAGTAATAATATGTTGGTTTCAATATTATTGTTTTATTGGTATCAAGAGCATGTTTCATTGTTTATGTTTTATTTTAATTGGTATCCAGAACATGTTTATATGTGTTTAAGAACATTCATTGCATATCTTATATGTTTTATTGTTATGCATGAGTTAAGGGCGAGCTTCTCTGAAGCTTTACTTTAATCCATGCATATATAACTCCATGAGTTTTGTCATCATCAAAAAGGGGAGATTGTTGGCCCAAAGGCCTTCCACTCTAGTTTTGATGATGATTAACTCATGTAGTTATATGTACTAATAATCTTGTGATTTTAGTTTCAGATCTTTAATCAAGTTATTAGTAGGTGATTAGCTTCAACAAGATGATTTGGAAGCTACCCACATGTTGATTCAAGAGCCCAAGCGTCAAAGATCATATATAGCACTTGCTCGGTGGATCAAAGAGTTTTGGATCGAGTCGGCTTGGAGATTGCGCTCTACAAGAAGACATCGGTACCATAGTTTAGTTTTGGGTTTAGATCCTAATTGTAAAGATTAGAATAGTATGATAAGCTCAAGTTCACAACACACACGTTTCATGTTTGAATATTGGTTTTCGGTTTTTCGGTTTTAGGTTTAACCGATCTTGGTTTTCATGAATAGATAGATCAAAACAAGTTTACATGGTTTAATGTATATATGATTTGTTCTATATACATGCATGCTTTAATTTCCTAGACAAACTTAGTTTTGACTCCTTTATTCATGTGTTATATGTTTTGGTATTTTTGACAAAACATATTTTGAAATTATTGACAAAAACTATGATATATATTTGTTTCATGTATATTGGATTTCTATCCATATGCATCATGTTTCAAATGTTTAAATATCATGTTTTTGTATTTGGATGAGTTTTAGACAAAATGTTTTTTCTATTCAAGAATCCGAGTTTTAGAAAATACAAGGTTTGGTTTTTGGTAAAAATGAAAAGACATAAAAATAGTTTTAATTGCTTGATATTTGAGTCAAAACTTTTATCACATGTTTATATATCAATGCAATTTGACAAAACTATTTTTGGGGATTTTTAGTAGTTTATAAGAATTTATTGGATATTTATTCCCCCCAGATTTCTGACCTGTTTTGGTGTCTGCCAGGCTGATCGGTCGACCGGTACGGTCGACCGCACCTGTAGACGGTCGACCGTATGGGTCGACCGACGTGCACAGAAACGTGCACGGTGGCTACACCTATAGCCGGTCGACCGGGCCAGTCGACCGACTGAGAGCAGGTTTGCTCTCTGTTTGTTTGGGTCGACCGGGCGGTCGACCGCTAGCGCCAACGGGTCAAAAATTGACCGTTGGGCGGTCGACCGTCAGGGTAATTCTGGCAAAAATTACAGCCAATGGCTATTTTCTGGATTAGCCTATAAATACCCCATTTGTAAGAGTTTTTCTCTAAGAATTTTTGGGCTAAAATTTTCATTCTCTCAGGTGTTTTTGCTGCAATCAAAATAGGTTTTTGATTCAAATTGAACAATCTTTTTGGTGTTTTCATTAGGGTTTGAAAAATCAAAGAAAAGGGTTTTGGGAAAAGCTTTTGAATTGAACTTCTCTATCTGGGTTTCATTTATTTCCCAAAGATTTTCTATGAGTTGCTAGTTTCAAATCCCTTGGTTTTCTCCACACTTGAGCTAAAATCTACCATCTTTTCTATAGGATTTTGTGTGGGAAAAAGAGATTGTTTTGTGGTTGTTGTTTGAAACCACTAAGTTGTAAACCCTATCTTTAGCTTGGCTTTGTGCCTTTCCCTCATTGTGTTGAGGAAGTTTGGCTATTGGGTTGTTTCCCTCAAGATTGTGAGGTGATCTTTGTATTGGGTTGTGCTTGCCTCAAGGAGGAGGTTGTAGTTGGCTTGGAGTTTGCCTCAAGAGGAGGTTGTGTTTGTAAGGAGAGGAGTTGGGTACTCCTTGTATTGTGATTGCCCCAAATCCTCGGTGGAGGTTCCCTTTGTGGGAGTCCTTTGTGGACAAGCTAGTGGATTGGAAATCCTTCGTGTGTCGAAGGCGGGGATGTAGAGCTGGGTGCTCGAACCTCGGAACATATCTTGTTGTTTGCGCTTGATCCATTGACTCTCTCTAACTCTCTCTACTTTGTGTATTGTGCAAATTGCTATATCTTATACTTGCTTGTGTGTGTGCATCATTGTTATAATTGCAATTAGTTTTTAAATTCCGCATTAGTTCACTAGATTAGCATCGTCACCTATTCACCCCCCCTCTAGGTGACTTTTCAATATTCACATCTGTACTGATCGCTCCTGATTTAAATCCTATCAGGAACAACGTGGAGGAAGCGTGAGCCTGGTAGATGACTCCACTAGAGAGATAAACGGAACTGGACGTATTGATCTCAGAATGACCTCAGGAAAACTTCTTCAAGGCGTCCTGCATGTACCCACACTTCGGAGAAATCTGATCAGCGAGTCTTCACTTCTTAGAGCTGCCTATAAGATTGTCAAGAAATCTAATAAGTTTGTAATCTCTAAGTCTATTATCTTTATTGAAAAAGGCTTTGTTTGTGATGGCCTTTTTCATCTCAATGTATTAAATTCTTCTGACAATATAATTTCTATTCCTGTTGTTTTGAACATTGAGTCTTATGATATCTGGCATGGAAGGCTGGGACATGTCAACTTTAATTCTATTAAGAAAATGATTAACTTGAATCTCATTTCTAAATCTTCTTTTGACACCTCTTCTAGATGTGAAATTTGTGTTCAGGGTAAGAATATCCGAAAATCATTTCCTTCTATCACAATGACATCTGAACCCCTCGAACTTATTCATAGTGATCTGTGTGACTCGAACAGAGTTCTCGCTCGAGACAGTAGAAGATACTTTGTGACATTCATTAATGACTACTCCAAATTATGTCACACCTATCTTCTTAAATTTAAGGATGAAGTTCTCGATTGGTTTAAAGTGTATAAAGCCGAAGCTGAGAATCAACGCGAAAAGAAGATAAAAATTCTTAGATCTGATCGTGGGGGGGAGTATATCTCAAATGATATGATAGAATTCTGCCAAGAACATGGCATTATTAATGAGGTAACTGCTCCCTATACATCTCAATCTAATAGTGTAGCTGAAAGAAAGAACAGAACACTGATGGGCATGGTGAATTGCACGTTACTCAGCTCAGGTGCACCTGAAAACCTTTGGGGTGAAGCTCTCCTTTCTGCCTGTTTTATACTCAATAGGGTTCCCCAAAGAGACTCCGA
This sequence comes from Agave tequilana, assembly GCA_038442645.1. NCBI lineage: Eukaryota > Viridiplantae > Streptophyta > Magnoliopsida > Asparagales > Asparagaceae > Agave > Agave tequilana. Next base: position 48,248 of record JAVJIF010003554.1, read on the forward strand.
CGTTACTGTATATGAACGTTGGAATGGGAGAACTCCTAACATTCAATTCTTCAAAGTTTGGGATTGCCTGGCTAAGGTTTCAATACCAGAACAGAAGAAAAGGAAAATCGACCCCAAAACTGTTGATGCTATCTTCATCGGGTATACACTAGATAGTAATGTTAACCGATTTCTAGTGGTTAATTCTAAGATCAGTGAAATATCCAATAACACCATCATTGAAGGTAGGGATGTTGTTTACTTTGAAAACAACTTTCCTTTCAAGTCTAGAATTCCTAGTGATCTTTCTTGCACTCCTTCTATCTCTGATATCCCTTCTTCTAGTTCTGCTCTTGTAACTGATTATGAACCTAGAAGGAGCAAAAGAATAAGAACTCTTACATTTTTCGGTGAAGATTTCTTTACCTATCTTGTGGAAGGTGATCCTAGCTCCTTCAAGGAGGCAATGGACTCTTCTAAGTCTTCTTTCTGGAAGAAGTCATTGACAATAAGATCAAGTCCATAATGGAGAATAACCCTTAGATTCTTACTGATCTTCCTCCAGGATGCAAACTTGTAGGTTGTAATTGAATTTTCAAGAAGAAACTCCGACCTGATGGCACTGTCGATAAATACAAAGCCAGATTAGTTGCCAAGGGTTTCACCCAACAAAAAGGTATTGACTTCTTTGAAACATATTCACCTGTAGCCAAGATCTCCTCTATCAGAATCCTTCTAGCACTTGCATCTATTCATAACATGTTTATTCACCAAATGGATGTCAAGACTGCTTTCTTGAATGGAGATCTTGAAGAAGAGATTTATATGGGCTAACCAGAAGGATTCATTGCCAAGGACAAGAAAATAAAGTATGCAAACTTGTGAAATCATTGTATGGACTTAAACAAGCACCCAAACAATGGAATCAAAAGTTTAACAAAGTTATTGCACAATTTAGATTCATTGTCCATGAACATGACAAGTGCATATATTTTAAGAACTTTGGCAATGAGTATATTATCCTTTGTCAATATGTAGATGATATTTTTATCCTTGGAACTTTTCTTGATGCAATCTAAAAGGTAAAAGATTATCATTCCCAAAACTTTGATATGAAGGATCTAGGTCCTGCTGATATGATATTGGGAATGAAAATATTCAAAACCTCTAATGGAATTTCTTTGAGTCTAGCTCATAGCATTGAAAGAGTGCTTTATAAGTTTGATTGTTATAACTCTAAACCTATTTTTACACCCTATGATTCTTCAATTGCTTTGAAGAAGAATATGGGTGAGCCTGTGTCTCAACTGAAATACTCTCAATTAATAGGTTCACTACTCTACATTTTCAATAGGACTAGACCTGACATCTCTTATGTAGTAGGTAGATTGAGTAGATATACTAGTAACCCTAGTTGAGAACACTCGACTGCACTAGAGAGAGTTTTCAGATATCTTAGAGGCACAATTGACTATTGTCTGACTTACACTAGATATCCTAATGTTATGAAAGGTTATAGTGATGCCAACTGGGTGACTGATTCCAACAGTGTTAAGTCTACTACCGGATATGTTTTCATATTCGGTGGTGCTGCTGTGTCCTGAAAATCCTACAAACAAACAGTGATTGCTAGGAGCACCATGGAGTCCGAGCTCATTGCTCTGGACACAACTTGTTCTGAAACTAAATGGTTAAAGGATCTTTTATCTGAATTCTCTATCGTTCCTACACCCATACTTCTAATCTCAGTTCATACTGATTCAAGATCCACCATTAAGATTCTAAAGCAAGATAATGCCAATAAGAAGATGAAGAGACATATTCAAATCAGACTTAAGTCTATTCAGCGCCTTTTGGGCAAAGTTGTGCTTCTGGACTTTGTGAAGTCTTAGAAGAATATTATTGACCCATTGACTAAGGGTCTTTCTAGGAGTGTGGTCCTAGAATCATCGAGAGAGATGGGATTAAGCCCATAGTAGAGTTCACCGACAGCGGGAACCCAACCTACTTGATTGGGAGTTAATTCCATGAAAGAGGTTCAATGGGATAGGAACAAGCTGGACTGGTGATACTCGTGTGAAGCATCGACCTAGATATATTTATATTCTGTATGTAGTATTGTAGTTACTACCCCTTCTCTATTGTGACGATGCTCTTATGATACAGCTAGGTAAGAATGAGTTTAACTCTTAATAAGTCCAACGCATGTAGCGTAGAGGGTATACTATCTAGTTGTAATACCCTTGGAGGACTTACCTACGTAAGAGGAACTGAAATAGCCGTGGTTGAGGGGGCAGGGCTGACCCTAGAAACTCTCATGAGTCGGTTATTATGAGCATGACCTTTGACGCTCAACCCGCTCGCTCAATAGACGGAGACTTACTATGTTTTGTATTCTATCAATATTTGGTAAAAGAGGCTAGTTCCAGGCGTAGTTCACTATGTCTCTCAGGTGGCGATGAATCCACTAAGGAAGGTTCCAAGCGTAGTTTATCTGTCCCGATTTCACAGTATGATTTTGCCCGATTTCACTCGTGTTTTATGATCTGATGATTTGATTGTTATTATTGTTGATTTGTTTTATCTTCCCTAAAACTCAAGTTTTGGGGGAGACTGTTGGATGTGTTTAAGTTGGAGGGAAAACTTGAGTTTCCCTCTTATTTGACTTTAGTTTTAGTCCCACATTGGATAGGAGATGAGAGGTTGGGTAGCATATATACCAACTCCTCCCATGCCTATTGTTATGAGTGTTGGGTCATGGGCCACATCCCTACATGCACGTACACATGCCGGACTGAACTAGGCCGCGCCGGACTCGGGTGGCGCTCTCCCACGACCTGCAGATACGAATGTAATTCGATTCAGGGGCTTATTGCACCTGCTACATTTTTTTTTATTTTTGATTTTTGATTTTTATTTAAAATTCTGTTAAAATTTTCGGGTAGAGTTGGACTCGTTCAAGAGAATCGGATCTGCACGTTGCAACCACTCGTGTATGATCACAGATTCTCCCGAGTTGTTACAAATTGAAAGATCTGAAGAGGGTTATAAATACCCTATCTCTGCACGTATCTTTTACATGAAATAGAAATCGATTTGCCCTCTTTCTCCGACAAATTTCTTACATTCTGCTGGAAAAAATATGTGTTCTTGCGATCGGGTTTTGATGCTTTCTCAAAGCTATTTATCCACTTACGGGCAACGAATCTCTGTCTGAGCAGAGGCCTGACTCATCGTCCTGAGTTGGGTGCTGGTGTATTACAGGGGAGTTTTTACCGCTAAGAGAGGAGGTCACTTTCAAGGTCTGAACGAGGCACCGGTCATCTTTCTTCTAGGGCAGTGCGTCTGCATGACTACGTTATCCCAGGCCAACCTTTTATTTTCTTTTAATTCTGTATTTTAGTTGTATGCTTAGAACAATTAGTTTATTAGTTTTAAAAATCTATATTTATTGCATGTTTTAATCCAGTTAAATATCCTATATAAGGGCCCTGAGCGAAACCGCGATGCCACCCAAAGTGCCGAGAAAGATACCTGAGATGCACACAAGGTAATTTTGTGTGATCAAGAGGTCTGAATTGTGTCCGAAAAGTGTCAATTGTTGCAGGTTTTGGATGCTCCATCGTTTCAGGATGATTTCTATCTGAACCTTGTGGACAGGTCCTCGCAGAACATGCTGGCTGTTGGGCTCGGGACATGTGCTTATCACTGGAATGCATCAACCAGCAAGGTTTGTTAACAAAATTGTGTTTTTTTTCCTTAATGAATTTTGATATTGTGTCTTTTGACCTGAAAGTTGATAAATTTGTGGTTTTTAGGTGACAAAGTTGTGCAGTGGACTAGAGAGGGCTCGTATCTCGCTACTGGAACCAGTCTCAGAGATATCCAGGTAATTCGATTAGTCTTCAGAGATCTCAATAAACCAATGGAAAGTTCAAATTTTTGCACTAACGTTATTAATTGAGAATTATAACAGATTTGGGATGGTTCTCGATGCAAGAGGATACGAACTATGGGTGGTCACCCAACAAGGACTGGAGTTCTGGCATGGAGCTCCTGCATTTTAGCAACGGGAAACAGAGACAAGAACATTCTTCAGCATGATCTTTGAGTTCCAAACTATTTCATCAGCAAGCTTGCTGGCCACAGATCTGAGGTGAGTTGAAGAAAATTCTTAGATTTATCCTAAGTTTTCCTAAATATCTCCTAATTTGATTCTTCACTAGGTTTGTGGGTTGAAATGGTCACATGATGACAGGAACTTGCATCTGGTGGTAATGACAACCAGGTGTCCAATTGTTAAAACACTAGATCTCATTCAATTGTGTTTAGTTTGAGAGTTTTCCGTTAAACTTAAAAAGATGAATTTTTGTGAATCAGCTCTTAGTTTGGAACCAGCATTCTCAGCATTGTAGGCTGTTTAAAAATCATTAAAAGACAAGTCATCAAAAAGCAGAACTCCAGACGCAGTCTGATCTCAGCACCACTGCGGCACCAAGGCGCGAGTGTTGAAACCAAGGCGTGAGGGTCGAAACTCGCGTCTCAGCACCACTGCGGCACCAAGGCGCGAGGGTCGAAACCCGCGTCTCAGCCCCACTGCAGCACCAAGGCGCGAGAGTCGAAACCCGCGTCTCAGCACCACTGCGGCACCAAGGCACGATGGTCAAATCCCGCGTCTATACAACATCAAGGCGCGAGGGTCGAAACCCGCGTCTCTACGTCACTGCAGCACCAAGACGCGAGGGTCGAAACCCGCGTCTCAGTTGTAACTGCCCTTGTTATGGGGTCAATCACGGCCCACATAAAGAGGAAGTTAACCCCCATTATGGAGCGTTTTTAGGGGGCACGTTCACCTCTGGAACCTCTATAAATAACCCCTCTTGCTATTGAGAAGGGGTCGGTTGGTTGATTCAAAAAGACTCTTAAAAGAGGAATTTGGCTCGTGAGCTATACAAACTCCGAGACTTCCACCAAAAAAAAAAAGAGAGTCTAGCTCTTCAAACAACTTGCTGCGTACAGGTTGAACTTGCTTATAATCTCTTGGAGATTCTTGGTCGACTGGAGCTGTGTCACTCCGTCGGCCACCCAAAGAGAAGATCCCCAAAAGTTCTTGACGTTCACCCGGTCAACGGAAAACAAGATTCACTTTCCATCGCCACCTGAAGAACCCAGCATTAAACAAAGGGGAGATTCAAGTTTCAACATCTTCCCTCTCTTGTAATTGGAGTGTATATCCATAGTAATCTTTCAATTGATTCAAGAAAATTTTATAAGGAACCCCATTCTCCCGTCAAACAAGAGATGGAGACTCCGCTGGGGACTACTTTCGTTACTGACGAACAAGTGGTGACGCAAGGTGATGTCATCTATAAGGGAAAAACGGTTAAATCACTCGTTGTAGAATTCGACCAAGAAAAGTATGAAGAGTTCCTTTCTTCTGGCTCCAAGAGCCCAAAGGCCCGAGCCTACCGCAGGGTCTCTACGGGGATTTGCCCCGAAATCCGCTCTGAGATTCTCTCAGACGCGGCTCCTGTGAAGGAGGTCGTGGCTAAACGCGTCAGGCGTAACACCCGCACCAACGTCTCTCAGGAAACCCGCGTGGTCAACCTTTCCGGTGTCCCGCCATTCCATCCTCTTCCTCAGCACCAGGTCGTCGGGGGCTCCCTTCAACCTCCACGACGCAATCGGAACGCTGAATGGCGGCAGAGGAGGCGTGTGCGTCAACTACAAGTTGGAACAACTGATTGTCCAACAGAGGCAGAATGCAAGGTTCAGACCAGCGTCCCTTCTGCACCACATCCGACACGTGAAGTCCGCGTTTGGCAGCCAAACGTGAGGTTCACCAGGTTGGCTCTTCTGAAGCCCCATTCCCCAGACGCCAATGCGAAGCTCGCGCACCTTGTCAAGCACAAGAGGCACGCGCCTCTAGGCGCAGGGCCCAGCAGCCCTGCATTCCTCAAGCGTCTCTGTTCAGACGCGATAATTAGCAGCGCGAAAGCTGCGTCTCTTATCAGCAGAGACATCAAACTCGCGTTTCGAGACCGCAACGCAAGAACTGCGTCTCCGAACCTTGCGACTCAGCCGTGCGAAGTAAGAATGCCTCCCGCCCTCAGCATTGCGAGGCCAATCCCTTTGATGTCCCTCCCACGGATCTAAGGGATTATTTGACAAGGAAGAGAAGTGCTAATCGAATCACTTCGTCATGTTGCTACGAACGGCTCATCACAATGCTCTCTGAATGCCGTTGCAGTCCAGGTGCAAACCAGCAGTCTCTAGCCAGACAGCTGACCATGATTCCCCGGTCAGCTAAAGAAATCGTTCCCACAGGAGGAGGATTTTCTCTGATGCTGAATATCCTGAGCTCATTGCAAACATGACGAGAAGGAGTAGGGGAAAGCAATCTCCGGTCAGCTCCGATGATGAGTCTGACACAGAATCGGAAGGAGTGTACTGACACTCGCACCTGGACTGGGGCGATCCCCCCGATTAACTACAACGCCCTGGCTCAGGGCGTTGAAATAAATGACTCACATTCCGCCATCGCAGAGTCACAGGCTTCAAACTCTTCTATAGAGAAGGAGGCCTTTATATACATGACAAGCACTCCTGAGGAGTCAGCTAGGCGCTTGGAGCAGCAAGCCCAGGTCCAGAGAGAACAATTCGAGATGATTCATGCTCAGCAAGAATCTATTGACTCCCTCAAGCAGATGCTCACACAGTTACTTGAAGACAAGAGGAAATCAACCGACAAAGCCTCTCCTAAAAAGTCTAAAGGCAAACGAAAAGAGAGAGAAAGCTCGTCTTCTATGCACATTGAGGAGAAGGGGAAACCTACTTCTGATTCGTCTAAATCCTCGTCGCAGGGAAAAGACGACCAAGACCAAGGAAAGGTTCATTCTAAAAGAATGAATCAATTAGAGCAACGTCTTGAGGCCCTTACTAATCGAAAAGGCCTTCAAGAAGCAGGAGTGGTCCGGCCATATCCGACCGAGTGGGACCTTGTCCCATACCCTCCCAAGTTTAAGGCTCCGACCCTCCAAGCATTTGATGGGAAAGGTTCACCGAACCAATATATCTACTACTTTAAGTCTCAAACAGGGAATGTGGTAGATAACGATGCCATCTTGGCTCGTTTGTTCATCGGCACCCTAAAGGCTTTGCCTTTGAATGGTTCATGAAGCTCCCAGAGGGCTCCATCAAGAATTGGGGCGATTTGGAGAAGCTCTTCCTAACACGCTTCTTTGAAGATGACTCGGAGGTCACCATGCCAACTCTTTTGGCCACCAAGCAGCGAAAGGGGGAATCCGTCAAATCATTTGTAGAAAGATTTCAGAATGTGGCACTCCGATGTCCAAGCGGTATGACCCAGGTCACCCTGGTGGAGACATGCCGCCATAATCTAAAACTTCGCTCCTCGCCCAAATAGGAGTTGCCGAAAGCCACACCTGGAAACAATTGATCCAACAAGGTGAACAGGCCGAAGAAATTGTCGCCCGGGTCAGGATAGAAGAAAACAAACCTAGACCTGAAAGATCAACAAGGCGTGCGCCAGATACATCCCTCCAAGCGAAAAGGAAGGATAACTTGGCGACAGAGACCAAATCCCCCGTCAAACCTCAACCGGTCAAGGGAAGTGGCTCTTCAAGTCAACCGGGCGCCAGCAAGCAATATTCCTTCATGAACGAACATGTTGACTCGCTGTTTAATTTACTTAATAAGAGCAACAGACTGAAGCTTCCTGAAGCTAGACGCCTTGAAGAAGTCGGTAAAACCGATAGTCCTAACTACTGCTTGTATCATAGGATGCTGGAACACCCCACCAAGAGCTGTTATGTCTTCAAGGATATCCTTCAGGCTCTGATTGACGCAGAGGTATTAAGACTCCGTCCAGAACAGAAGAAGGTGACAGCCAATATGACATCATTTCTCCAGTTAGGAAGACAACCTCCAACACCCTCTGGAGTGGTCCCTGTCCCAAAGGGAGAGTTAAGAATGGTTAACGTAGACCCTCACCACCAGCAAGAAAAGGGTCTGGTACTTGTTCCCACACCCCGAGGAGAAGTCATGTGGGTTCATCCCGACCTTGTGGACGGCCAACAATGGACCACTGTGACCAGCAGAAAGTCCAAAGGCAAAGCTAGAGCTTCATCCTGTAATGTGGTATGTGCTTCTTCTCGGGAAGCGGAAACTGATATTCCCTCGCTGACTGATTCAGAAGAGGAAACGATAGCTCTGGCCACAGAACCCAACCAACTTGTGGCAGGAACTCGTTCGGGTCAGTCATATCTGAAAAAGTATGACGAAATAGCGGCAACTCCTCCAAAACCCGCTACAGAGTCAGCCAAGCCCTCCACAAAACAACCCGTGGAGAGACAGAAAGAGCTTCGGTTTTTCAAAGTTCTCTCGAAAGACATCGCGGAAGGATCCACAGCACCTTATCGCTTTGATGTCCTGACTCAACTGGCCAATATCCCGGCCCGAATTACTCTTTATGAGCTCCTCAGACTATCAAAGTCAACCAAAGAAGCTTTGCAAGAGGCCCTAGCTAATGCTGAGGTGCTCATGACCCAGGTGCCGATTCGGCCGCAGGAGGAAGATGTAGAGGATTGCTTCCATGCCTCCCAAAATTCTCCCTGCATCACCTTCACAGCAGATGATATGCAGGTCAAAGGGAAACATGATCGACCCCTGTACTTCACAGGGTATATTGGTTCATTTGAAGTAAGTCGCATTCAGGTGGATCCCGGGTCCGCATTGAGCATTATGCCTAGCCGGGTCATGCAACATCTAGGGGTTCCTACTCACCATTTGAGCGCTATCTAGACTACCATTTATGGGTTCAATGCCAATGGTACCCGTCCAATGGGGAAGATCAAGCTCAAATGCCAGATCGGGGACCTAAAGTCGGAAGTGACATGCTACGTGATCGATGCCGACACTTCCTACAATCTGTTGCTGGGACGACCATGGATTCATCGTAATTCTATCGTTCCCTCCACTCTCCACCAAGTCATGAAATACATTGACGGGAGTGGAAAGGTGCGAACGTTGATTGCCGAAAGGCATCCGTTCAAGGGAGTCAAGATTTATTTCACAGATTCTCTCCTGTATCAGGACTCTGTGGAAACAAACGAAATCCCGCAACCAGAGAAGCTAGACTCTGGTAATGAAGCCGACACCGAGCCGAAAAAGAAGAGTGCATGTGGGAACTAGATCCACTTGTAACGAGCACTAATAAGCTCGATGTTGATAACACCGCCGATGATGTAGGCAGATGGTATATTAATGAAGAATTAGATTTGGCTTATTTCTCTGTGTTCGCTTCTGATTTAGTGCCGTCAGACACTAGTACCGAAATGGATGATGACCTCTGGTCGGCAATGGATGCTTTGACATCATTGCATGTACCAGTGAAATCGTCCTTCGAAACATACCGAGATGCCGGTAATGCACAAGAATCAATATTCATGGTTCCAGCGAGACGAAAAGGCCAAAAACCAATTCTTTTCGGGCGAATTAAGTCTGAACCAATGTCCCGTGAAGAATCAGAAAGCGAGAAGGAACCCCCTCAGTTCGGTCATTATGAGCCAAATGCACTCAGAATGATGGAAAGTATGGGGTATGATCTGACAAATGGTCCAGGGTTGAATTTCGGCAAAGGAAGGAGAACACTACTCCGATCTTTTGTGCCAAAAGGGAAAACCCCTGATTATTATCATCAGACTCGCAGGGGGTTGGGCTATGTGTCAACCCCGATCCCATCAGCCTCTGACTCTGAAGAGTCATTAGGCCATGATTACTCATCGGGTACGTCAGCGTGGGAGTCAGTTATTAGTGTCGGCAACATCTTCGAAGAACTTTCAGTAAATTTGGTTTCAACAAGCCACCTGGAAGACGGAGATGAAGAAATGATCCAATTCGATACAGATCCTTGGATTAAGAACTTAAATCTCTTTGGGATACTCGCTTTGAACAGTGCGAGCCACCCACAGAAGATAAGGTTGTTCAGATCAATCTGGGAGATGAGGCTAATCCTAAGCCCATCTTTATAAGCGAAGGCCTGTCACCTTCTGAGAAAAGGATCTAATATCTCTTGTACAAGAATATATAGATGTTTTCGCCTGGAATTATGAGGACATGCCTGGACTTGATCCTCGAGTGGCTATGCATCGCCTCAACATTAATACGGATGTAAAGCCTGTCAAACAACAACAGTGACGGTTCCGTCCAGAAGTAATGGAGGCAATTCAATCAGAAGTTAGAAAGCTTATAAACTCTGGTTTCATTAGGGAAGAACAACATCCTGATTGGGTAGCCAACATCGTCCCCGTTGCTAAAAAGAACGAAAGATCCGGATCTGCATTTATTTCCATGATCTAAACGACGCCTGCCCCAAGGACAAATTCCCACTGCCAATCACAGATGTCATGATTGACAATACATGTAGATTCGAGCGAATGTCCTTCATGGATGGGTTTTCAGGGTATAATCAAATCAAAATGTATCCTGACGACGAAAAACATACTTCTTGCAGGACACCACTGAGGGTATACTGCTACACCGTCATGCCCTTCGGACTAAAGAATGCAGGGGCAACATATCAAAGGGCTATGAATGCCATTTTCCATGAACACATGCGCAAAATGGTGGAATGCTATGTTGACGACATCGCAGTAAAAAGCCGCGCTAAAGTCATCATATAGCTAATTTAAAGGTGGTTTTCGATATCATGTGGGCCCATCAATTGAAGATGAACCCCGCCAAATCCTTCCTGGGGGTGGCCAGTGGAAAATTCCTAGGATTTATCGTAACCTCTACGGGGATTCATTTGGACCCGGAAAAGGTTCGCGCTATCCAGGAGATGCAACCTCCGAGGAGCCTCAAGGAGCTCAGAGGATTGCAAGGACGATTGGCGTACATCCGAAGGTTTATCTCAAATCTCTCCGGAAGATGCCAACCCTTTACCAAATTAATGAAGAAGGGTGTTTCGTTCATTTGGGACAACGCTTGCCAGCAAGCATTCGAGGAAATTAAACAGTACATCACACAACCGCCAGTCCTTACAGCTCCGGTGTCTGGAAAATCTTTCCTGATATACGTCCGAGCAATGGATCATTCTTTAGGAGCTTTATTAGCTCAGAACGATGATCAAGGACGAGAGCAAGCAATCTACTACTTGAGTAGAACAATGATCGGTGCCAAACATCGGTACAACCCGATCGAAAAGGAATGTTTGGCATTGGTATTTTCTGTTCAGAAAATGCGACACTATTTGGTAGGCCAAACTATAAATGTCATATCAAAAGTCAACCCCTTGAGGTTACTCATGACAAAGCCGTCATCGTTAAACGGCCGGCTGGCAAAATGGGCCATATTGCTATCCCAATATAAATGTACTTTTTACCATAAAAAGCTGTGAAGAGAAAATCGGTGGCAGATTTTCTGGCTGAGCATCTAGATTCGAGGGCAGCCAAACTTTACGAAGATCTACCAGATGAGGTCGTTGAAGTCTGCTTGACCCAGACATCTTTCGAAAGGCAAGTGTGGCAAATTTTCTTTGACGGTGCATCGAGAACAAGCCCAGAAGGACATATAGTAGCGGGAGTAGGGGTAGTACTCGTATCCCCACAGAACTATGTGATTCCTCGAGCCATCTCATTAACCGAACCTTGTTCCAACAATGTAGCGGAGTACAATGCCCTCTTGATTGGGATGCAACTCGCCGATGAAATTGGCGTCAAAAATCTCGAGGCATATGGTGACTGTAAACTCATCGTCAGCAAAGTTTGCGGGGAGTACGAAGTCAGACATGAAGATCTAGTACCCTATTATAATGCAACTGTGCACATGGCCGAGAGGTTTACAAACTTTTACATTGACCATGTACTACGCAAGCAAAATGCGCGTGCAGATGCACTGGCGTCCCCGCTGCCTCCTTAGCTCTTCCAGTTAGAACGATAGAGAAAATATTTGTCCACAGCCTCGACCTGTATTGCCTGAGAATTGCTCCTGAGGATCACCAGAAGCCAACGAGAGATCGTCAAGTCAAATAAGCTCTCGAGTTGTCAACCGGCCCAGAGCCTAGAGACTGGCGATTCCCTTACATTGATTATGTCTTGTACGGCATCCTGCCTAAGGACACCAAAGAAGCAGCTGCTATTAGAAGGAAAGCTCCCAAATTCTACTATAATACGATCACACGAACATTGTATCGTCGATCGCATGATGAGATCTTGCTTCGCTGCTTAACGCAAAAAGAAGCACAGGAGGTATTGAAAGAAGCCCATGACGGCATGTGTGGAGCCCATCAACCTGGCCCAAAACTTGCAAGTCGACTCCAAAGGTTGGGATATTATTGGCCTAAGATGATCGTTGACGCCATCACCCATGCCAAAAGATGTCACGCCTGCCAAGTGCATGGTGATTTCATCCATTAAGTACCAGGGTACCTTCACTCTACGACCTCTACCTGGCCATTTGAGATGTGGGGGATGGATGTAGTTGGCCCTATTAGCCCATCATCATCAAAAGGACATCAGTTTATTTTAGCCATAACCGATTACTTCTCCAAATGGGCTGAGGCCATTCCTTTGAAGGAGGTAAAGTCATCTGATGTGATCAAGTTCGTTAAACATCACGTCATTTACCGTTTTGGTATACCTCGGCGAATCGTCCATGACAATGGACCCCAGTTCGTCAGTCAGGCTTTCCAGAGGTTCTGCGCTAAGTTTAAAATCCAGAGTGTGTCTTTAACGGCATACTACCCTGCCGCTAATGGTCTCGCAGAAACTTTCAACAAGACCATTGGCAAGCTTCTCAAGAAATTCGTCTCCAAAAGTCAGCGTGACTGGGACGACAAGTTAGGTGAATGCTTATGGGCCTATCGCATGACTGTTTGAACCCCAACTAAAGCTACACGATTTTCTTTGGTATATGGGTGTGAAGCCATGCTTTCACTGGAAATCCAAATCCCATCTCTACGCGTCGCCTTGACAGCGGAGATGACAAAGGAGGAGAAGCATCGATAGCGACTCCAAGAATTGGAGGCCTTGGATGATAAACGTCTGCAGGCCCAACAACAGATCGAGCTTTACCAAGCCTGAATTACCAGAGCCTTCAACAAGAAAATTAAGGTGCGAACTTTCAAGAAAGGTGACCTCGTCTTAGCCGTCAGAAGACCTATGGTGATGACACATAAGACAAAAGGAAAATTCCAGCCCAAATGGGAAGGACCATTTATAGTAGAGTCAGTCTACTCAAATGGGTCATATCGCCTCATAACTTCAAATGGCGATACACTCATGATGCCGATCAACGGCAGATTCCTGAAAAAATACTATCCTTAATAAGACTCTTCCGCTGATCAAGTTAAAATTACACCTCTGATCAAAGCTCCAGATCCAAGAAAAGTTTCTTTCCTTTATTAGGTCACATCACAGTAGATCAGTGACAAGCTAATCGAGCACTGACTGAACCATGATACATGATGTAAATATTGACAAAGAAACGAAAGCCGAAACTTGAGTTTTAATATTGCTCTCTTCAGTAACGTCCGACGCCTCTGACGGCTAAGGACAGAGGAAAATGTTGGATTCTAAGCCCAACATAAGTCTTCGACAACTCACTATGCTGAGGGGAATAGCATGGCTAGCCCAACTCAAACGGTAGTTGTAAAGGCACCTCAAATCCGTTGATAGCTAAGGATTTGCTAAAAATCCTAAGTGGGCTAGTTTCACTCTTTCCTCCAAAATCCCTTACCAATTCTCATACACAGAATGGTAGGTCTACAAAATACAATCATTACTACGTTAACACTATACCTCTGGTAATGAATATTTTCAATACTCCCTATCGAGTACAAACCTTACTTGTCACTTCTCATCAGTAGAATGACAGGTCCTCAAATTGCTCCTATCACGAGTCAATTTCTTTCAAGTTAATACCACACCTCTGACAAATTACTGTTAAGTTAACATTACACTTCTAATGGTAATCAAGTTGCTGCCAAGTTCAATATTAAACCTCTAACAATCATTTTCTCTCAGACTTCCATATCGAAGCTGAAATGAACGATGCTAAGTTTAACACTACACCTCTAGCGTCCAGGTCATTGCTAAGTTCAACAATACACTTAAGATCATGACTTTTCCTCGAACTTCCTTGTCAAAGTCGAGATGACCAATGCCAAGTTCAAAATTACACCTCTAGCATTACCCTCGCTGCCAAGTTAAACATCACACCTATGACAGCGACACTTTCAGTTTTCCCAAGTGAAGTTGTAACACTCTTGAGTCAAGTTAATATCACACCTCTGACTCACACCCTTGTCAAGCTAACATCACACTTCTGACAAGACTATATTCGACCCGTTAAGTTAATATCACACTTCTAACGGGAAAAGAATTTCCTAGATCCCCCGAATCTAGTCTCACTTGTTATTCTCGTCAACAGAATAACAAGTCCACCTAAAAGCATTGTTAGGTTAATATTACACCATTAACAGTGTTTTCATTAAATCCCCAGCTGGGTCTTAATCAAGTTAATCCCGACCCTCTGATAAAACTCATCCTCTCTGGGGGTACAAATTCCACCTGTCACTCTCCTTTATAGATTGACAGGTCCACAAGAATTATCTTATTTTTGTCAAGTTAATATCACACCTCTGACAGCACAGTTGAATTTCCTGAAACAGGATTTTTCTATAAACTTTGACTCGTTAAGTTTGTTATCATTTTTTTAGCGAGCCGAAGATCTTTTACTTCTATTCGTCTGACTTTCAATACAAAAAGGAGTTCAAGACAATAGAAGGAAACAAAACAAAGTGTCACTTTTATTTATATCCAACATATGAAAGTGATACAAGACGCTCTCTTATACAATAAGATTGAGTGTTACAATAAAGGAGTACAGAGAAGTCCCTCTCTCTCAAAGGTTGCACTCACTCCTTGAAGCTTCTCACCACTCCAAGTACAAGGTGTTTGGAAGGGAGCCAAAGAAGAGTTGAGCACTGTGATGACGATCGGAGGCTGATTACGTCACCATGCATGACGTAAACATCGAAGAAGCCCCTCGTTGACCAAGAATAATGGGTTTTCTTGAGGTCGAAATGTAGCAGAACCTTCTGATCCCGCCTGACCAACCGATGTAGGCCATGATCCTTCATCGATGAACATCTCTACCACCAGAAAGTCATCTAATGAATATAGACTTTTCGTTGATGTCACTTCTGGGGTAAGGGAGAATCCGAGACCTTACAGGTGACATCCTCTTTCCAGTGACCTGCAAGAGGACCATACCCACCACTATATCCACCGCCATACCTACTGTGACCATGGCGAACACAGAAGCATGACTGGTGCATCGTGCCCAATGAGGTCTCAGCGGATGTTAAATTCTCGTCTCCCATAAATAGAAGCCATGACTTCTTCTCTAATGGTCGACCATCGAACAGCTTCGCTGGCCGAAATATTCTCCCAGGGGCCCAGCGAATATGCGAAAAGATGATTGAAGCTACCTGCGAGAAGTAAAAATAATTAGAAGTTCAGAATACTGAAACAGAAGAACTAAAGGATAGACGCGGCTATTGTCATAAACTTTAGACGCTGGGATGACCCGCGCAGCAAGTCAAAACTCTGTTACAACAGAGGCAGACGCGAGTCAAAGTCGTGGACCTCGAATACACACAAATTTGAACGCAATCTGGTTTTAGACCCGCATCTAAAATATGAGACGCGAAGGGAATCAGACGCAAAAATTGCCGCATCCTTGTTTAATAAACAGGGGTTGCTACATTCAAGTCTGAAGTCTTCAGCCTAAGTTAAAGTCCTTCTAAGTCAATAGCTCGCGGTCCAGGTGCAAAAGTCCATACACTCGCGTCCAGAGGATTTTGAGTCAGGGTTCAGACTCAATCAACTCGCACTTCGTCAGGAAGTCTAAAAGGCGCAACTTCCAAATGATGGGCGCACCAGTCAGACTTCAAGAGAAGGTCAAGAAGATGAATCTCTTAAAGGGACAGCAAAACTGAAACTTAGTCGGGCTGAATATTTCATGGCGGACAAGTAATCCCTACCCACAGAATAATCCTTTAAAGGTTCAACTTCCTACATCAAGGCACGGACATAAAGGTACTCAAAGAGACGCTTTTTGATATTGAAATCACTTGACAGTGATAATCTTCTGGAGAGATTAAAGAAAAGCATGAAAACTTTGGGTCGTCCATGGGGGCAAATCCCATTGAAGGAAGAAGATGAAGTCCCTCAGAGCGCCTGCTCTTGAGGAAAAATAGTCTAAGCAATGGACTGTTAAGGGGGCGATGCCTATTTATAGGCAACCATAAAGCCTGTAATTATGGTGCACTAATCTAAGCCATCGACCTTAATTCCCGCACGAATGTCAAAGCCCAATGAAGGGCTGACGCGTGGATTGTCGCTTCGGGAAGCAGCGAAGACGCAGGCCTCCAACCGTCAACGCCGACTTGGCATTTAAAGACATTAACATCTAAGACCAATGAAGGGCTGATGCGTGGACTGCCGTTTCGGGAAACATCGGAGAACACGAGTCCCCAATCGTCAATGCCGATTTGACATTTAAAGATCTAACAAGATCTTTAAGACATGCTGCATGTAACGCCTGAGAAGTTGCACCAAACGCAAGCCCAAGAGCCGCATTCTGAAACTTGCGTCCCTTTGTGAATTCGAAGGCGGCGTCCTTCTCATTCCTGTTAAGAGAGCCGCGACCGCGTCTCTCGGAGTGGTTCAGAGCCGCGTCCCCTCAGCAAATGGGACCCACTCCGAGATTGCGCTTTGAAGTCACATAAACTTGAAAGCTGCGTCCTGAAACTTGCATCCGTAACAGAGAAGGCCTATGTCATTTACAGGGATCCTGGAGCTCCGTCTACATTGCGAGACGACAATTGTGTTCCTATCATAAACTCAATATAATTTGAGTTTGGATCCTGTCAAGGATCCAGAGCCACGCCTCTACTGAGCCAATGTCGCGTCCTCATTAACTGGCTGAGATCTATGCGTCAGTTTTGAGGAGCATAAGACTGCGTCCTCACTGCATCCTGAACTCTGCGTTCGGATAGAATTAAGGGCTGCGTCTAGGGAGCCGCGTCCTTCCATAATCAAAGCCGCGTCTTTCGCGCAAGCTTGAACGGTCAGAGTCGCGTTTCCCAGGACCGCGTCTCCACTATAAATCTGAGCCGCGTTTCGCCCAAGAACTCGGCTCAGCCTGAGTTTATTATTCATGGCTAGTCAAGGATTACGATCAAAGACTGCGGTTAGGAAATTGAATTCATCTACAGTGAAATAATGAAGATGGAGCAAAATTCTGAAGACTTTTATTATTTGATCCAAAAATGATAAAAGTAATACAAATGCTCTCGACGAATAGAGTGTTCTTTTTTTTTACAAAAAACAAGGAAGGAGGCTAATAATCTTGATTCGCCAAAGAACAGATTTGTTCTCGGAGACGATACATCTCGTGCTGACGCGCTTTCTCAGCCTCCATAAGAGCCTGGACCCGCAACTCCTCCTCAGACAGAAATTTCCTCGCATCTAGCTGTGCTTGAAGAGACTTCAGTTTGGAGGAATGAGCAGAAAGGTTCTCCTCAGCCTGTATCTTGGCAGTTTTCAGCTCCTCCAGCTTCTTCCTGGCAGCTGTAGGTTGTCCAAAAATCATTGAAGACAAGTCTTAAAAGCAGAGTCCCAAACTCCAGACGCAGGGCTAATCATAGCCATCAAAGCGGCGCCAAGACGCGAGGATCGAAATCCGCGTCTCAGCCCAGCGGCAAAGTGGCGCCAAGACGCGAGGATCGAAATCCGCGTCTCAGCCCAGCAGCACTGCAGCACCAAGGCGCGAGGGTCGAAACCCGTGTCTCAGCAGCACTGCAGCACCAAGACGCGAGGGTCGAAACCCGCGTCTCAGTTATAACTGCCCTTGTTATGGGGTCAATCACTGCCCACGTAACGGGGAAGTTAACCGCCATTGTGGAGTGTTTTTAGGGGGCACGTTCACCCCTGATACCTCTATAAATAGCCTTGCTTGCTATTGAAAAGGGGTCGGTCAATTAGATCAGAGAAATCAAGGAGAAGAGCTTGACTTGAGAGCTTCAACAGAGAAGGAAAGAGAGTCCAACTCTTCAAGTAACTTGCTGCGTACAAGTTAACCTTTGCCTACAATCTCTTTGAGATTTCTGGTCGACAGAGCTGTGTTACTCCGTCTACCATCCGAAGAGAAGATCCCCAAGAGTTCCTGACGTTCACCCGGTCAACGAAAAATAAGATTCACTTTCTATCGCCACCTGAAGAACCCAGCACTAAACAAAGGGGAGATCAAGACTCAACATCTCCCCTCCCTTGTAGTCGGGCATTAGTTTGTTGTAAACTTTCAATTGATTCAAGGAAACTTTACACGAACCATTCTCCGTACCAAACAAGAGATGGCGACTCCGCTGGGGAATACTTTTTCTACTGATGAGCAAGTGGTGGCGCAAGGCGACGTCATTTACATGGGGAAAACGGTCGAATCACTTGTCGTAGAATTCGACCAGGCAAAGTACGAAGTGTTCCTTTCCTCCGGCTCCAAAAGCCCAAAGGCCCGTGCCTATCGCAGGGTCTCTAGGGGAAATGCCCCGAAGTCTGCTCTGAGATTCTCTCAGACGCAGCTGCTGTGAAGGATGTTGTGGCCAGTCGCGCCATGCGTGACACCCGCGCCAACGTCTCTCAGGAGACCCGCGTGGTCAACTTTCCTGGTGTCCAGCCATCTACCCTCTCCCTCAGCACCAAGTCGTCGGGGGTCCCCCTCAAATTCCACGACGCAACCGGAACGCTGAACGGCGGCAGAGAAGGCATGCGCGTCGACTACAAGTTGGAACGACCGATTGTCCAACGGAAGTAGGATGCGAGGCTCAGACCAGCGTACCACACCTGACACGTGAAGTCCGCGTTTGGCAGCCCAAACGCGAGGCTTACCAGACTGGCTCCTCTGAAGCCCCACTCCCCAGACGCCAAGACGAAATCCGTGCACCTTGTCAAGTACAAGAGGCACGCGCTTCTAGGCATGGGGGCCAGCAGCCCTGCATTCCTCCAGCGTCTCTGCCCCGACGCAATTATCAGCAACGTGAGAGCTGCGTCTCTCGTCAGCAGAGACGCCAACCTCACGCTCAGAAGCCGCGACACAAGAGTTGCATTCAGGCGCTCCGCATCTCTAAACCCTGCGTCCCAGCTGTACAGAGTAGGGACGCCTCCCGCCCTCGACATTGCGAGGCTAATCTCTTTGATCCTCCTCCCACGGATCTAAGGGATTACTTGACGAAGAAGAGAAGTACTAATCGGATCACTTCGTCATGTTGCTGCGAACGGTTTATTACAATGCTCTCCGAGTGCCGTTGTAGTTCAGGTGCAAACCAGTAGTCTCTAGTCAGACAGCTGACCCTGATTCCCCAATCAGCTAAAAGAAGTCGTTCCTATAGGAGGGTCTTCTCTGACACTGAATATCCCGAGCTCACTGCGAATATGGCGAGCAGGAGCAGGGGAAAACAACCCGCAGTTAGCTCCGATGAGTCTGACACTGAACCGGAAGGAGTGTACCGACACACTCGCACCCGGACCGGGGCAATCCCCCCGATTGACTACAATGCTCTAGCCCGGGCATTGAGGTGAATGACACACATTCCGCTATTACAGAGTCACAGGCTTCAAACTCTTCTATAGAGAAAGAGGCCTTTATATACATGACCAGCACTCCTGAGGAGACCGCCAGGCGCTTGGAGCAGCAAGCCCAGGTCCAGAAGGAACAATTCGAGATGATTCGTACTCAGCAAGAATTTATCAACTCCCTCAAGCAGAAGCTCGCGCAGTTGCTTGAAGACAAGAGGAAGTCCACCGACAAAGTCTCCTCTAGAAAGTCTAAGGGCAAACGAAAGAAGGGAGAAAGCTCATCTTCTATACATATAGAGGAGAAAGAGCAGCCTACTTTGGTTCGTCCAAATCCTCATCTCAAGGAAAAGACGACCGAGACCAGGAAAAGGTTCATTCTAAAAGAATGAATCAATTGGAGCAACGCCTTGAGGCCCTTACCAACCGGAAAGGCTTGCAAGAAGCAAGGGTGGTTCGGCCATATCTGACCGAGTGAGACCTTGTCCCATACCCTCCCAAGTTCAAGGCTCCAACCCTCTAAGCTTTTGATGGGAAAGGTTCACCGAACCAACATATCTACTATTTTAAGTCTCAAACAGGAAATGTGGTAGATAACGATGCCATCCTGGCACGTCTGTTCATCGGCACCCTAAAAGGGCTTGCCTTCGAATGGTTCATGAAGCTCCCAGAAGGCTCCATTAAGAATTGGGGCGATTTAGAGAAGCGCTTTCTAACGCGCTTCTTTGAAGATGACTCGGAGGTCACCATGCCAACCCTTTTGGCAACCAAACAGCGAAAAGGAGAATCCGTCAAGTCTTTCGTAGAAAGATTTCGGAATGTGGCACTCCGATGTCCAAGCGGTATGACCCAGGTCACCCTGGTGGAAACATACCGCCATAATCTACAAACCTCTCTCCTCGCCCAAATAGGAGTCGCCGAAAGCCGCATCTAGAAGCAGTTAATCCAACAAGGTGAACAGGCTGAAGAAATTATCGCCCAGGTCAGGGTGGAAGAAAACAAACCTAGACCTGAGAGGACAACAAGGCGTGGGCCAGACACATCCCTCTAAACAAAAAGGAAGGATAACTTGGCAGCAGAGACCAAATCCCCCGTCAAACCTCAACCGGTTAAGGGAAGTGGCTCTTCAAGCCAACCACGTGCCAGCAAGCAGTATTCCTTCAAGGATGAACATGTCGACTCGCTCTTCAAATTACTCAACAAGAGCAACAGACTGAAACTTCCTGAAGCTAGGCGCCCTAAAGAAGTCGGTAAAACCGATAATCCCAACTACTGCTTGTATCACAGGATGTTGGGACACCCCACCAAGAGCTGTTATGTCTTCAAGGACATCCTTTAGGCTCTGATTGACATGGAGGTATTAAAACTCCGTCCAGAGCAGAAGAAGGTGACGGCCAATATGACGTCATTTCTCCAGTTTAGAAGACAACCTCCAACACCCTCTGGAGTAGTCCCTGTCCCAAGAGGAGAGCTAAGAGTGGTCAACACAGACCCTCACCAGTAGCAAGAAAAAGGCCTGGTACCTGTCCCCACACCTAGAGGGGAAGTCATGTGGGTTCATCTTGACCTTATTGATGGCCAACAATGGACTACTGTGACCAACAGGAAGTCCAAGGGCAAAGCTAAGGCTACATCCTGTAATGTGGTATGTGCCTCTTCTCGAGAAGCGAAAACTGATGTTCCCTCGCTGACTGATTCAGAAGAGGAAACAATAACTCTGGCCACAGAACCTAACCAACTTGTGGCAGAAACCCGTTCAGGGCAGTCATATTTGAAAAAGTCTGACAAAATGGTGGTAACTCCTCCAAGACCCGCTGCAGAGCCAGCCAAGCCCTCTACAAAGCAACCCGTGGAGAAACAGAAAGAGCTTCGGTTTTCCAGAGTTCTTTCGAAAGACATAGCGGAAGGATCCACAGCACCTTACCGCTTTGATGTCCTGGCTCAACTGGCCAATATCCCGGCGCGAATTACTCTTTATGAGCTCCTCAGGCTATCGAAGTCAACCAGAGAAGCTCTACAAGAGGCCCTCGCTAATGCTGAGATTTTCATGACTCAGGTGCCAATCGGACCGAAGGAGGAAGATGTAGAGGATTGCTCCATGCCTCCCAAAATGCTCCTGCATCACCTTCACAGCAGATGATATGCAGGTCAAAGGGAAACACGATCGGCCCCTGTACTTCACAGGGTATATTGGTTCATCTGAAGTAAGCCGCATTCAGGTGGATCCCGGGTCCACATTGAGCATTATGCCTCGCCGGGTCATGCAGCATCTAGGGATTCCTACTCATCGTTTGAGCGCTACCCAGACTACCATTTATGGGTTCAATGCCAATGGCACCCATCCAATGAGGAAGATCAAGCTCAATGCCAGATCGGGGACCTAAGGTCGGAAGTGACATGCTACGTCATCGATGCCGACACTTCCTATAATCTGCTGCTGGGACGACCATGGATTCATCGTAATTCAATCGTTTCCTCTACTCTCCACCAAGTCATGAAATACATTGACGGGAGTGGAAAGGTGCGAACGTTGATTGCCGAAAGGCATCCGTTCAAGGGACTTGAGAATTATTTCACAGATTCTCTCCTATATCAGGACTCTGTGGAAACAGATGAAGTCCCGCAACCAGAGGAGCCTGACTCTTGTAATGAAGCCGACACCGAGCCGGAAAAAGAAGAGTGCATGTGGGAACTAGACCCACTTGTAACGGGCATTAATAATCTCGATGTTGATAATACCTCCGATGATGTAGGCGGATGGTATATTAATGAAGACTTAGATCTGGCGTATTTCTCTGTGTTTGCTTCTGATTCAGTGCCGTCAGACATTAGTACCGAAGTGGATGATGATCTCTGGTCGGCAATGGATGCTTTGACATCATTGCATGTACCGGTGAAATCGTCCTTTGAAACATATCGAGATGTTGGTAGTGCGCAAGAATCCATATTCATGGTTCCAACGAGACGGAAAGGCCAAAAACCAATCCTTTTCGGGCGAATTACTTCTGAACCGATGTCCCGTGAAGAATCAGAAAGCGAAGAGGAACCCCCTCAGTTCGGTCATTATGAGCCAAAGGCACTCAGAATGATGGGAAGCATGGGGTATGATCTAACAAGCGGGCCCGGGTTGAATTTCGGCAAAGGAAGGAGAACGCTACTTTGATCTTTTGTGTCGAAAGGGAAAAACCCTGATTATTATCATCAGACTCGCAGGGGGTTAGGCTATGTATCAACTCCGATCCCATCAGCCTCTGACTCTGGAGAGTCATTGGGCCATGATTGCTCATCAGGCACATCATCGTGGGAGTCAGATGTTAGTGTCTATAACATCTTCAGAGAACTTTTAGTGAACATGGTTTCAACAAGCCACCTGGAAGACGGAGATGAAGAAATGATCCAATCCGATACAGATCCTTGGATCAAGCACTTAAATGCTCTTTGGGATACTCGCTTTGAGCAGCGCGAGCCACCAACAGAAGATAAGGTTATTCAGATCAATCTAGGAGATGAGGCTAATCCTAAGCCCATCTTTATAAGCGAAGGTCTGTCACCTTCGGAGAAAAGGATCTAATATCTCTTGTGCAAGAGTATATAGACGTCTTCGCTTGGAATTACGAGGACATGCCTGGACTTGATCCTCAAGTGGCTATGCATCGCCTCAACATTAATACGGATGCAAAGCCTGTCAAACAACAACAGCGACGGTTCCTGAAAAGTCACCTAGAGGGGGGTGAATAGGTGACAATGCTAATCTATGAACTAAATGCGGAATTTAAAAACTTAATGCAAATTACACTCAAGTGCTATCAACAAGTGATGCACACAACCAAGCCAAGCAAATATGAATGAGCAATGTAAATAAATGCAAGGCACAAAGTAAAGAGAGAGTAGAGAGAGCCAATGAGTTAAGCGCAAACACAAAGATATGTTATCGAGGTTCGAGCACCCAGCTCTACATCCCCGCCTTCGACACACGAAGGATTTCCACTAGCTCGTCCACCTAGGACCCTTTACAAGGAGTACCCAACACTCCTCTCTTTACAACCTCCTCCCTGAGGCAAACTCCAACAATCACAACCTCCTCCTTGAGGCAAATATACAAACCAATACAACAAACTCCCAATCACCAACCAATACAAGGATCACCTCTCAACTAGAGGGATACAACCCAAAGCACAAAGCTAAGAAAAGATTGGGTTACAACTTGGTGGTCACAACAACAACCACAAACAACTTCTTCTTCCACACAAATAACCTATAGATATAGATAGTAGATTTTTAGCTCAAGTGTGGAGAAAACCAAGGGATATGAAACCAGCAACTCAAAGAAAAACCTTTGGGAAACAAATGAAATCAAGATATAGAAGTTCAAACAAAAGCTTTTCCCAAAATCCCTTTTCTTTGGTTTTTCAAACCCTAATAAAAAACACAAAAGATTGTTCACTTTGAATCCAAAAACCTATTTTTCTTGCAGCAAAAACACCAGAGAGATAGAAAATTTTAGCCCAAAAATTCTTTTAGAAAAACTCTCTCAAATGGGGTATTTATAGGCAATTTAGAAAACTAGCCGTTTACAGAATATTTGCCAGATTTACCCTGCCGGTCGACCGGCCCGGTCGACCGCCCAACGGTCAAATTCTGAACCGTTGTGGCTACCGGTCGACCGCCTCGGTCGACCGAAAATACCTGAGAGCAAACAGCTCTCTGTCGGTCGACCGCTTCGGTCGACCGGATGCAGTGTCAGCCTGCGTGCACGTATTCGTGCACGTCAGTCGACCGGAACGGTCGACTGGCTTCTTTGGTACGGTCGACCGTACCAGTCGACCGGCCAAGCCTGGCAGACAAAAATCAGGTCTGAAATCTGAGGAAAATTAATGTCAAATAAATTCTTATAAATACTAAAAATCCCCAAAAATAGTTTTAGCATTTTGCATTGATATATAAACATTTGATAAAAGTTTTGACTCAAATATCAAGCAATTAAAACTATTTTTGTATCTTATCATATTTATCAAAAGCCAAAACTTGTTTTTCTAAAACTCGGATTTGAATAGAAAATACACATTGTCCAAAACCTATCTGAAATACAAAAATATGATATTTAAACATTTTGAAGCATATTGTATATGAATAGAAATTCAATATACAAGAAACATATATATATATATATCATGATTTTTGTCATTAAGTCCAAAAATATGTTTTGTTGTAAATACCAAAACATAAAACTCATGAAATAGGTATATCAAAGTAAGTTTGTCTAAGAGTTGAAGCATGCATGTATATAGAACAAATCTAATATACATTAAACCATGTAAACTAGTTTTGATATAATATCTATTCATGCAAACCAAAATCGGTTAAACCTAAAACCGAAAAACCAAAAACCAATATTCAAAACATGAAATGTGTGTGTTGTGAACTTGAGCATTATCATACTATTCTAATCTTTACAATTAGGTTCTAAACACAAACTAAACTAGGGATACCTAAGTCTTCTTGTAGAGCGCCGTCTCCAAGTTGACTCGGTCCAAACCGTGATTCACCAAGCAAGTGCAATGTATGATCTTTGATGCGCGGGCTCTTGAATCAACATGTGCAAGCTTCCAATTCATCTTGTTGAAGCTAAACACCAACTAATATCTTGGTTAATGGTCTGAAACTAAAATCACAAGATTATTAGTACACATAACTACATGAGTTAATCATCATCAAAACTAGAGTGGAAGGCCTTTGGGCCAACAATCTTCCCCTTTTTGATGATGACAAAACTCATGGAGTTATATATGCATGGATTAAAGTAAAGCTTCAAAGAAGCTCCCCTTAACTCATGCATAGGAATAAACAAACAATAAGATGCATATAAACAGGGTTCTTTGCATAAAATGAATATGCATATGAAACATGCTATTGATTCCAATTAAAACAAAACAACTAAATTACCAAAACATGCTCTTGATACCAATTAAAACAAAACAACTAAATTACCAAAACATGCTCTTGATACCAATGGATACTAATAAAAACAAAACTCATAATGTTCTTGATACCAATACCAATGGAGATGAAATGAACATAAAACTGAAAACTCATGCATATCAACTCCAAATTCTTCTCCCCTTTTTGTTAATCATCAACAAAGGGGTAAAAACAAAAGATATGAATTCTTCTCCCCCTAAATATATGAAACAAAGAATGAACAAACTACTTCAAGGGGTGAAACAAAAATGATACCAATTAAAAAAAATGTGTCAAAGAAGTGCATTATGATATCAATAGAAAGTGATCATAAAAACATTTAAGAAATGCCTACCAATTACCAATTGAAAGTAAGAGGGGCATTGAAAACAAATATGATCCCAATTGAAATTAAAACATATTGAAAATAAAACACATGATACCAATTGAAAAACACATTGATACCAATTTGAGAGAACAAATGCATCTTGATACCAATTGAAGATATATATCTTTATAAGCATATGATACCAATTAAAAATCAATAATCATTCTTAAATCAATTTTTTTTCTCATAAAGTTAGGGAGTGGGAACAAAACCAAAGGTAAACTAAATACCAATTGAAAAATTGAAATGTGAGTTTTCTCCCCTTTATGAAATACCAACTAAACATATGCTTAAGCTATAAATAATATACAATTGAAGACTAAGTCAATTGAAATAATGTTAAAGCTCAAGCTTAGCATAAGCAAGATAATGATAATGCTTGTATAAAGAAACCAATTGAAAATTGAATCAATTGAAAATGATGGTCATTAAAAAAAATCAAGCTTATCATAAGCAAAATTTGTGCATATATCTTGAAGCACAAATAAATCATCTATATATGTATGTAAGAAATAGATACCAATTGTAAATTGATACTATATGAAGTGTATGCATACATATATATAAAACAAAACATGTATGAGTATACAAAAGGATGTCAAGATTGATACCAATTGAAAGAATTCAATGATACCAATTGAAACAACAATAAGATCAAGTGTATATCTCATATCAACTACCACCCAATCATGTGCAAGTTTAAAATGATCTTCATTATAAAGCATACATGAACATGATCTCCCATCCAACCACCCTTAGATGGTAGGGGTTTTCAAAAATAGGTTTGAAAATGTAGTATGTTTGAAAATCTCTACTAAGGAAGAATATCATAACTAGTTATATGAATCAACTAGTATGAGATCCAAAAAAAAATTTCATGAAGACACATGTAAACCACATGGCACTAAAACACTCAAAGTTCATAAAGCCCATATCATAGTCTCATGAAAACAAATCATGAATAAACAATAAAGTGAGTGAACAAGTGTTATGTGACACATATCAATCATGAAAATATTCAATTAAGCTCATGTGAAATTCCTTAAAAACATGAAACCATGAAAAATCAAAATTTTCATAAAAACACAATTTATACTTCAAGGCATATGTATGTCATATACAAACCAACGCATACATACATATCCTAAACATGATGAGTCCACAAAGTATATGCATGAATGCACGTGGCTCAAGGATGTACATGTATACTCAATAGTTTGGACAAGATAGACATATACATGAAGTTAAAACAAAATATGATGAATACAAGTCAAATGCAAGAATCATCAAAACTAGACTATACTAGTACATCAAGTGAATACAAATGAGCGTTTAAGCACAATCATATATAAAGGTCTATTTGTAGCTCACTAGTTGTACAAGTATAAATCCTAGTCTTAATGAAAACTATCATTCAAGCAAGTAGTCAAAACATGAAGCATAAAACGGGTCAACAATCAACATGATCATGATAATCAAAAACATGAATTATTAAAACAAAAAATCATAGTCAACCATATGATTAGCATGACAAAGACATGTGCATTAGAACTATGATCAACATGATAGCTAAACATAAAGAGAACACAAAATAAGGGTCCATACTAAACATGGGTGATCTCATAAGCTAAACATGCATGTCAAGGGTCTAACAAACATGGCATATATCATACTAAAACATGAGTCATCAAAACAAATCATCATATAATCATAAACATCCAAATGGTCATAATGCAAATGTATGTGCATTAGATCTAGGGCATACATGTTAGTTCTAAACAAGGTGAGAACACTAAATATAGATCCATATGAAACATGGGTGCTCAAGTAACTAAACATGTATAACACTAATCTAACTAACATAGCATAAGCATAATGAACAATGAAACAAAACATGCTATGAATAGATGAACATGGAAAGTATGCAAATAAAAATGGGAGTTAGAGAATGATACCAAAACCGATGAAGGTGCATCTCTAGTTCTCCAAAACATGGTGGTCCTCTCCACCTAATTTCCTTGAGAGTGAAGCATCCAAATGGTTCTCCTTTTAGCTTAGAATG
Organism: Agave tequilana; assembly: GCA_038442645.1. Classification (NCBI taxonomy): domain Eukaryota; kingdom Viridiplantae; phylum Streptophyta; class Magnoliopsida; order Asparagales; family Asparagaceae; genus Agave; species Agave tequilana. Next base: position 76,293 of record JAVJIF010003554.1, read on the forward strand.
CATCCACCTCAAGGCACCAATACCCTCACGTGACGCGAGAGCTCCCACCTACATCAAAAGTCAAAGAGGTGGATCTTGGTACCCATTTCTTTGTGGGTCCACGGGGGTTAGTATCTTTTCTAACCCAAACATAATTAGTTGCTAAATTTTCATGATAAATGCGATCATAACAAAATCTAGCAAGGTGGCCTTTTCGACCACAATGTGTACATGTGTACACGTGAGCATACATATGATGGTGGTGATCATGAAAAGCATGTGTATGCCTAGATGGGTGTGCATGCAAGGTTGGAACTTGTTTCTTGCGAATCAAGATTTCCAATCGTGTGTGATTCATGGCACAATGGCTCAAAGTGGAGCCCAAACTATCAACACTTTTCTTCAAAACAAGTATATCATTTTCAATGTTAGAAGATAAAGTGGAGCATGCAATAGAAGTGCTAGAGATAGAAGCAATGCTAGCATGGCAAACATGCAAATCAATATCATTTTGGAAAGATTCATTTTTAGATAAAACCAAATCCAATTCTCTAGTAATTGAATCAATATCATTTTTCAAAGTAAGATTTTCTTTAAAAGTAAAATCCAATTTTGAAGATAAAATCTCATTGTGCTTTATAACATCATCACAATCATTTTTGTTTTTCAAAAATTCATTTTCCTTTAAAGCAAGTTCAAGTTGAGATTTAAGTGAGTCACATTCACTTGCAATCTCTTCCTTCTCTTGCAAAACCAATTCAAAATTAGAGCATAAATCCTTTAATTCATTTTTCAACACAAGATTATCTTCTTTCAACAAATCATGTTTTTCCAACAAATTTTCAAGCTTTTGAGCAAGTTCCATATTTAAAGTTTGAACTTCAAAACAACCATGGCAATAGGAACTAGAGCTATCATCAATATGAGAATCCGATTGTACCTCAAGGGAGTTCTTCCCTTGGACCATGAGGCATTGCTCTTCGGACTTTTCTCTTTTAGATCTCCTCATCTTGTTAATTATCCTTGGAAGCTCGGGAGACGTCAAGATGCTCCAAACTGCAAAAGCCGAATCATAGTGATCAAAAACGGGTAAAAGAAATTCATTTAAAGATGCTCTAAGTGCTCTAAGTGCTAATGCATTGGCCTTCTTATGCTTGCTACTATTTGGGAGGGATTCTATGGTAATGGCTTGATAAACTAGATGACCTAGTGTTTTTAATGCCTAGTCATGTCCACCTTCCAAGTGTCAAGTCTAAAATGGTCAAACATAGGAGGGCTAGCCATGAGTGCAAACGAGTATGAGTGCAAATGAAAATGCAAGTGAAGATTAGCAAACCAAGATCACTCCTAGGTGGTTAAACCTAAATATCAGGAGCACTAGCTCTGATACCAATTGAAAAGTCACCTAGAGGGGGGGTGAATAGGTGACAATGCTAATCTATGAACTAAATACGGAATTTAAAAACTTAATGCAAATTACACTCAAGTGCTATCAACAAGTGATGCACACAACCAAGCCAAGCAAATATGAATGAGCAATGTAAATAAATGCAAGGCACAAAGTAAAGAGAGAGTAGAGAGAGCCAATGAGTCAAGCGCAAACACAAAGATATGTTATCGAGGTTCAAGCACCCAGCTCTACATCCCCGCCTTCGACACACGAAGGATTTCCACTAGCTCGTCCACCTAGGACCCTTTACAAGGAGTACCCAACACTCCTCTCTTTACAACCTCCTCCCTGAGGCAAACTCCAACAATCACAACCTCCTCCTTGAGGCAAATATACAAACCAATACAACAAACTCCCAATCACCAACCAATACAAGGATCACCTCTCAACTAGAGGGATACAACCCAAAGCACAAAGCTAAGAAAAGATTGGGTTACAACTTGGTGGTCACAACAACAACCACAAACAACTTCTTCTTTCACACAAATAACCTATAGATATAGATAGTAGATTTTTAGCTCAAGTGCGGAGAAAACCAAGGGATATGAAACCAGCAACTCAAAGAAAAACCTTTGGGAAACAAATGAAATCAAGATATAGAAGTTCAAACAAAAGCTTTTCCCAAAATCCCTTTTCTTTAGTTTTTCAAACCCTAATCAAAAACACAAAAGATTGTTCACTTTGAATCCAAAAACCTATTTTTCATGCAGCAAAAACACCAGAGAGATAGAAAATTTTAGCCCAAAAATTCTTTTAGAAAACTCTCTCAAATGGGGTATTTATAGGCAATTTAGAAAACTAGCCGTTTACAGAATATTTGTCAGATTTACCCTGCCGGTCGACCGGCCCGGTCGACCGCCCAACGGTCAAATTCTGAACGTTGTGGCTATCGGTCGACCGCCTCGGTCGACCGAAAATACCTGAGAGCAAACAGCTCTCTGTCGGTCGACCGCTTCGGTCGACCGGATGCAGTGTCAGCCTGCGTGCACGTATTCGTGTACGTTAGTCGACCGGAACGGTCGACTGGCTTCTTTGGTGCGGTCGACCGTACCAGTCGACCGGCCAAGCCTGGCAGACAAAAATCAGGTCTGAAATCTGAGGAAAATTAATATCAAATAAATTCTTATAAATTACTAAAAATCCCAAAAATAGTTTTAGCATTTTGCATTGATATATAAACATTTGATAAAAGTTTTGACTCAAATATCAAGCAATTAAAACTATTTTTGTATCTTATCATATTTATCAAAAACCAAAACTTGTATTTTCTAAAACTCGGATTTTGAATAGAAAATACACATTGTCCAAAACCTATCTGAAATACAAAAATATGATATTTAAACATTTTGAAGCATATTGTATATGAATAGAAATTCAATATACAAGAAACATATATATATATCATGATTTTTGTCATTAAGTCCAAAAATATGTTTTGTTGTAAATACCAAAACATAAACTCATGAAATAGGTATATCAAAGTAAGTTTGTCTAAGAGTTGAAGCATGCATGTATATAGAACAAATCTAATATACATTAAACCATGTAAACTAGTTTTGATATAATATCTATTCATGCAAACCAAAATCGGTTAAACCTAAAACCGAAAAACCAAAAAACCAATATTCAAAACATGAAACGTGTGTGTTGTGAACTGAGCATTATCATACTATTCTAATCTTTACAATTAGGTTCTAAACACAAACTAAACTAGGGATACCTAAGTCTTCTTGTAGAGCGCCGTCTCCAAGTTGACTCGGTCCAAACTGTGATTCACCAAGCAAGTGCAATGTATGATCTTTGATGCGCGGGCTCTTGAATCAACATGTGCAAGCTTCCAATTCATCTTGTTGAAGCTAAACACCAACTAATATCTTGTTAATGGTCTGAAACTAAAATCACAAGATTATTAGTACACATAACTACATGAGTTAATCATCATCAAAACTAGAGTGGAAGGCCTTTGGGCCAACAGTTCCGTCCAGAAATAATGGAGGCAATTCAATCAGAAGTCAGAAAGCTTATAAACTCTGGCTTCGTTAAGGAAGAACAACATCCTGATTGGGTAGCCAACATCATCCCCATTACTAAAAAGAACGGAAAGATCCGAATCTGCATTGATTTTCATGATCTAAACGAGGCCTGTCCCAAGGATGAATTCCCACTGCCAATCACAGATGTCTTGATTGATAACACATGTGGATTCGAGCGAATATCCTTCATGGATGGATTTTCAGGATATAATCAAATCAAAATGTATCCTGACGACGAAAAATATACCTCTTTCAGGACACCACTGGGGGTATACTGCTACACCGTCATGCCCTTCGGACTGAAGAATGCAGGGGCAACATATCAAAGGGCCATGAATGCCATTTTCCACAAACACATGCGCAAAACGGTGGAATGCTATGTTGACGACATTGCAGTAAAAAGCCACGCGCTAAAGGTGATCATATAACTGATCTAAAAGTTGTCTTCGATAACATGCGGGCCCATCAATTGAAGATGAACCCTACCAAATCTTTTCTGGGGGTGGCCAGCGGCAAGTTCCTAGGGTTCGTAGTGACTTCCACAGGAATTCATTTGGATCCGAAAAAGGTTCGCGCTATCGAGGAGATGCAACCTCCGAGGAATCTCAAGGAGCTCAGGGGATTGCAAGGACGATTGCGTACATCCGAAGGTTTATCTCAAATCTCTCGGAAGATGCCAACCCTTTACTAAATTAATGAAGAAGGGTGTTTCGTTCATTTGGGACAACGCTTGCCAACAAGCATTTGAGGAAATTAAACAATACCTCACACGACCACCAGTCCTTTCAGCTCCGGTATCCGAAAAATCATTCCTGATATACGTCCGAGCGATGGATCATTCTTTAGGAGCTCTACTAGCTCAGAATGATGATCAAGGACGAGAGCAAGCAATCTACTATTTGAGTAGAACAATGATCGGGGCTGAACACCGGTACAACCCGATCGAGAAGGAATGTTTGGTGTTGGTGTTCGCTGTTCAGAAAATGCAACACTATTTGGTAGGCCAGACAATAAACGTCATATCAAGAGTCAACCCCTGAGGTTACTTATAACAAAGCCTTCATCGTTAAACGGCCGACTGGCAAAATGGGCCATATTGCTATCCCAATATGAAATGCACTTTTACCACAAAAAGCTGTGAAGGGACAAGCTGTGGCGGATTTTCTGGCTGAGCATCCAGATCCGAGGGCAGCCAAACTTTACGAGGATCTCCCAGACGAGGTCACTGAAGCCTGCCAGACTCAGACATCCTTTGAAAGGCAAGTATGGCAACTTTTCTTTGACGGTGCATCGAGAACAAGCCCAAAAGGACATATAGTGGCAGGAGTAGGAGTAGTACTCGTCTCCCCACAGAACTATATGATTTCTCGAGCCGTCCCATGAACCGAGCCTTGCTCCAATAATGTATCGGAGTACAATGCCCTCTTGATTGGGATGCAACTCGCCGATGAGATTGGCGTTAAAAATCTCGAGGCATATGGTGACTCTAAGCTCATCGTCAGTCAAGTTCGCGGGGAGTACGAAGTCAGACATGAAGATCTAGTACCCTATTACAACACAACTGTTTACATGGTCAAGAGGTTCACCAACTTTTACATTGACTATGTACCACGCAAGGAAAATGCGCATGCAGATGCACTAGCGTCCCTCGCTGCCTCCTTAGCCCTTCCAGCCGGAGTAGTAGAGAAAATATTTGTCCACAACCACGACCTGTATTGTCCGAGAATTGTTCTTGAGGACTAACAGGAGTCAATAGGTGATCGTCAAGACAAAGAAATTCTCGAGTCATCAACCGGTCCAGAGTCTAGAGACTGGCGATTCTATTACATTGATTATGTCTTGTATCGCATCCTGCCTGAGGACACCAAAGAAGCGGCTGCCATTCGAAGGAAAGCCCCCAAATTCTACTATAATGCGATTACGCGAACATTTTATCGTCGATCGCATGACGGGATCTTACTCCGCTGCCTTTCACCAAAAGAGGCACAGGAGATATTGAAAGAAGCCCATGACGGTATGTGTGGAGCCCATCAACCTGGCCCAAAACTTGCATATCGACTCCAAAGGTTGGGATATTATTGGCCCAAGATGATTGCTGATGCTATCACTTATGCCAAAAGATGTCACGCCTGCCAGGTACATGGCGATTTCATCCATCAAGCACCAGGGTACCTTCACTCTACGACTTCTACCTGGCCATTTGAGATGTGGGGGATGGATGTGGTTGGCCCTATTAGCCCACCATCATCAAAAGGACATCGGTTTATTTTGGCCATAACCGATTACTTCTCCAAATGGGCTGAGGCCATTCCTTTGAAGGAGGTAAAGTCATCTGACGTGATCAAGTTCGTTAAACATCACGTCATTTACCGTTTTGGGGTACCTCGGCGAATCGTCCATGACAATGGACCCCAGTTCATCAGCCAGGCTTTTCAGAGATTCTGCGCTAAATTCAGAATCCAGAGTGTATCCTCAACGGCATACTATCCCGCCGCTAATGGTCTCGCAGAAGCTTTCAACAAGACCATTGGCAAGCTCCTCAAGAAATTCGTCTCGAAAAGTCAGCGTGACTAGGACGACAAGCTGGGTGAATGCTTATGGGCCTATCGCACGACTGTTTGAACCCCAACTAAAGCTATACCATTTTCTTTGGTATATGGGTGTGAGGCCGTGTTTCCACTGAAAATCCAAATTCCGTCTCTACGCGTCGCCTTGACAGCGGAGATGACAAAAGAGGAGAAGCATCGACAGCGACTCTAAGAATTGGAAGCCTTAGATAATAAACGTCTGCAGGCCCAACAACAGATCGAGCTTTACCAAGCCCGGATTACCAGAGCCTTCAACAAGAAAGTTAAAGTGCGAACTTTCAAGAAAAGCGACCTTGTCTTAGCTGTCAGAAGACCCATGGTGATGACACATAAGACAAAAGAAAAATTCCAGCCCAAATGGGAAGGACCATTTGTAGTAGAGTCAGTCTACTCAAATGGATCATATCGCCTCATAACCTCAAATGGCGATACACTCATGATGCCAATTAATGGCAGATTCCTAAAGAAGTACTATCCTTAATGGTACTCCTCTGCCGATCAAGTTAAAAGTACACCTCTGATCACAACTCCAGATTCAAGAAAAGTTTCTTTCCTTCATTACATCACGATAGATCAGTGACAAGCTAATAGCGCATTGATAGCACCATGATGCATGATGTAAATATGATAAAGAGACAAAAGATGAGACTTAGGTTCTAATGTTCCCATCTTCATTAACATCCGACGCCTCCGATGGCTAAGGATAGAGGAAAATGTTGGCTTCTAAGACCAACATAAGTCTTCGACAACTCATCATGCTGAGAGGAATAGCATGGCTAGCCCAACTCAAACGTTAGTTGGTAAAGGCACCTCAAATCCGTTGATAGCTGAGGGTTTGCTAAAAATCCTACGTGGACTTAATTCCACCCTCTCCTCCAAAATCCCTTACCAATTCTCATACACAGAATGGTAGGTCTACAAAATACAATCATTACTATGTTAACACTATACCTCTGGTAATGAAAATTTTCAATACTCCCCATCGAGTACAAGCTTTACTTGTCAACCCTATATGGAGTAACAAGTCTTCAAATTTGCCAGGTTAACACTATACCTCTGGCACTTCAAAACTTCACTTGTCAATTCTAATCAATAGAATGGCAGGCCCTCAAATTGCTCGTATCACAAACCAATTTCTGTCAAGTTCAATACCACACCTCTGACAAATTACTGTTAAGTTAACATTACACTTCTAACAGTAATCAAGTTGCTGCCAAGTTCAATGTTAAACCTCTGACAGCCATTTTTCTCTCAGACTTCCATATCGAAGCTGAAATGAATGATGCTAAGTTTAATACTACACCTCTAGCGTCCAAGTCATCGCCGATTTAACAATACACTTAAGGCCATGACTTTCCCTCAGACTTCCTTGTCAAAGTCGAGATGACCAATGCCAAGTTCAAAATTACACCTCTAGCATTACCCTCACTGCTAAGTTAAACATCACACCTATAACAGTGACACTTTCAGTTTTCCCAAATAAAACTGAAATGTCTTTAAGTCAAGTTAATATCACACCTCTGACTCACATTCTTGTCAAGTTAATATCACACTTCTGACAAGACTACATTCAACCTGTTAAGTTAATATCACACCTTTAACGGTAAAAACTTTCTTAGATCCCCCGCGAATCTAGTCTCACTTGTTATTCTCATTAACAGAACAACAAGTCTACCTAAAAATATTGTTAGGTTAACATCACACTGTTAACAGTGTTTTCATTAGATCCCCAGCTGATCTTAATCAAGTTAATCCCTAACCTCTGATAAAAGCTCATCTTCCCTGGGGGTACAAGTTTCACCTGTCACTTTCCTTTATAGAGTGGCAGGTCCACAAAAATTATCTTATCTCCTGTCAAGTTAATATCACACCTCTGACAGCATTATTGAGTTCCTGAAATAGGATCTCTCTCTATAAAATTTGACTCGTTAAGATTATCATCATAGTTTTGACAAGTCACAGATTCTTTGCTTCTATTCGTCTGACTAAAAAAAAAAGAGGGAGTTCAAGACAATAGAAGGAAAAAAGTGTCACTTTTATTTATATCTAACATATGAAAGTGATACAAAACGCTCTCTTATACAATAAGATTGAGTGTTACAATAAAGGAGTATAAAGAAGTCCCTCTCTCTCAAAGGTTGCACTCACTCCTTGAAGCATGTTCACCACTCCAAATACGAGATGTTTGGAAGGGCGCCAAAGACAGGTTGAACATGCTGATGACGTTCGGGAACTGATTACGGAGTCATGCATGACGTGAACATCGAAAGAACAATGATGTTTCTTGAGGTCGAAAGGCAGCAGAATCTTCTGATTCCACCTGACCATCGGAAGTGGGGGTATGATCCTTCGTTGATGAACATCACCACCACCAGAAAGTCATCCAATGAGCGTGGAGCTTTCATCGATGCCACTTCTGGGGTAGGTGAAGGGAGAATCCAAGACCATACCCACCACCATATCCACCGCCATACTCACTCTGATCATGCCATGCCAAAAAGCATGACCGGTGCATTGAATTCAAAGAGTCTTGGCAGGTGTCAGATCCTCGTCTCCCGAGAACAGGAGCCATGACTTCTTCTCCAGTGGTCGACCATCGAACAAGTTCGCTGGCCGAAATATCCTCCCAGGGGCCCAGCGAATATGAAAAAGGATGATTAAGCCTACCTGCAAGAAGTAAAAATCAGATGATTAGAAGCTCATGATACTTCAACAGAAAAAATTAAGTGACAGACGCGGCTATTGCTGAAAGCTTCAGACGCAGGAATGACTCGCGCAGCAAATCAAAATTCTGCTGCAATAGAAACAGACGCGATCAAAGTTGTGACACACACAGATTCGAACGCAGTCTAGTTTTGCACCCGCATCTAAAATATGAGACGCGAAGAAAATCAGATGCGAGAATTGCCATCTCCCTGTTTGATAAACATGAGTTGCTAAATTCATGTCTGAAACCTTCGATCTGTGTTGAAATTCTTCCAAATCAATAGCCTCAGACACGAGCCCTGTATGTAAAGCTCGCAGTCCAGGTGCGAAAGTCCATTATGTTCGCGTCCAGAGAATTCCGAGTCAGAGTTTTCTAAATGGCGCAACTCCTAAAAGATGGGCACACCAGCCAGACTTCAGGAGAAGGTCACGAAGATGAATCTCTTTAAGAGATAACGAAACTGAAACCAGTAAGGGCTTAAGATTTCATGACAAACCAGAAAGTCATACCTGCAGAAACACCCATTAAGGGTTGAACTTTCTGCATCAAGGCACGGACATAAAAGGTGCTCAAAGAGACGCTTTTTGATTTTGAAATCAGTTGACAATGATAATCTTCTGGAGAGATTAAACAGAAGCATGAAAGCTCTGGGTCATCGTCGTCCATAGGGGCAAACCCATTTAAAATCCTTGAAGGAAGAAGATGAAGTTCCTTAGAGCGCCTGCTCTCAAGGGAAAACAGTTTAAGCAATGGACTGTTAAAAGAAAGGGGTGAAGCCTATTTATAGGCAAACCACAAAGCCCATAATTAATGGCTCGCTAATCAGAACCGTCATCCTTAATTCCCGCACAAATGTCAAAGCCCAATAAAGGGCTGACGCGTGGGCTATCGCTTTGGAAAGTATCGAAGACGCGAGTCACCAACCGCCAGCGCCGATTTGGCATTTAAAGGCATTAATGTCTAAACCCATGAAGGGCAGACGCATGGACTGCCGCTTCGGGAAACATCGGATGATGCGAGTCCCCAATCGTCAACATCGATTTGACATTTAAAGATCCAACGAAATCTTTATGACAAGCTGCATGTAACGCCTGGGAAGTTGCACCAAACGCAGGCCCGAGGGCCGCGTCCAGGAACTGGCGTCCCTTGCGAATTCGCAAACGGCGTTCTTTTTTCATTCCAGTCAAGAGAACTGTGATCGCGTGATTCAAAGCTGCGTCCCCCCCAGCAAAAGGGACCCATTCTGAGGTATCACAGGTATCCTGGAGCTGCGTCTACATTGCAAGACAACAATTGGGTTCCTATCATAAACTCAATATAATTTGAGTTTGCACTGAGTCAAGGATCTAGAGACGTGTCTCCACTAAGACAGTGTCGCGTCCTCATATCTATGCGTCAGTTTTGGAGGAGCATAAAACTGCGTCCTCACTGCATCCTGAATTCTGCATTTGGGTAGAGTTGAGGACTGCGTTCAGGGAGCCGCGTCCTTCATAACCAAAGCTGTGTCCTTCGTGCAAACTTGAACCGCGTCTCAATTTGCAGTCAGTCATGGATCACAACCAAAGACTGCGACTAAGAAGTTGGATTCATCCACAGTGGATCAATGAAGATAGAGCAAAATTTCAAAAACTTCTATTATTTGAGCCAAAAATGATAAAAGTAATACGAACACTCTTGATGAATTGAGTGTTCTTTCCTTTACAAAAAAAAAGAAGGCTAATAATCTTGATTAGCCAAAGAACGGATTTATTCTCGGAGGCGATGTATCTCGTGCTGACGCGCTTTCTCAGCCTCCATGAGAGCTTGGACCCGCAACTCCTCCTTAGATAAGAACTTCCTCGCAGCCAGCTGCGCTCGTAGAGATTCCAATCTGGAGGAATGAGTGGAGAGGCTTTCTTCAACCTGCGTCCTGGCAGCTTCCAGCTCTTCAGCTTCTTCCTGGCAATGGCAAGCTTCTGCTCATTGATTGCAATTAAGGCCTCCGCCTTGGCTATGGTGGCCCGAGCACTGATAATAACCTGCTCTGCGCTCTACATGACGAGTTCAGATTCCCTTGAATCGCCAATCAGCCTTTGATGGTCAGCCTGGAAATGTTGAAGATGGCGGGTCTCTTCAGCTATTCGTTCCTCCATCTCCTTCCGCTCTTGTTCTTGAGCAGCCAGGAGCCTATTCAGGGATGCCCGGGCCTCGTGTACTGAACCAGCGTCTTCTAAGGACTTGAGCTCTTTCAAGTTACTTCCCAACTGCTCCACCAGCATCAGGCATGCCCTGGCCTGCGAAGGACCTCTAGTATGACCGATGTTCCCGATCAGATTTTCAAGAAGTACTCGGACAAACTCGAAAGAGCTGCCCCCAGAAAGAATGAGGTCAATACATGATCGCATGGAAGCAAAGTATTGCTGCACCATTTGACGTGCCAGTTCTTCCATGATATCATTGGCTAGAGAGAACTCCGTTGACGAACTCCCAGATCCCCTTTCCACCACAGGGCGAGGGATGGGAATCAATTCATCCCATGCAGGGGTAGGGTCAACGGTAGGTGCAACAGAAGCTGAGACGGTCGTCGGCACTTCTAGGGCAGTTACCGTCGTAGAAGCCTCCACGGCGACTGAAGTAGCAGCAAACCTGACCTCTTCGGGGCCCTCGGTCGAGGCTTGAATTGTACTGCCATCCGGGTCGACGCTGGCCGCAAGACCCTCTGCCTGAGCTCCCTCAGCGCTCTCTGCAAATCATCAAAATGTTAACCATGACAGTAAAAGGAAGATATTCAAAGCATCAATATTTTCTTACCAAGCTGAGGATTCAAAGACGGCGGACTCCTGGGTAAGTCTTGTAGGGTTGAGGTCTCCCCAACTTCAATGATTGCCCTCTCTTGAGGCATTTCAGTAGCAGGAGCCTCAACACCCTCCTGCTGGGCCAGCTCTTGTATCATTTCCTCGATATGGGAGAAAGTCGCAGCCTTACTGTCCACGGCCAGCCCTGCAGCATAAAGTTAAAGGGAAAACGTCAGAACCTTTTCCTTAGTTAAAAGGGAAACCGGTTCAACAAGACAATAAGAGTACCTTCAGCAGCAGTAATTGTCGCTATTGGCGACGCCGTCACCGGGTCACACCCATATATTTTTTCCTCCGTAATATGTGAGAATTTACTCGGATCTGGAGGAGCGGGTTCATCGCCAAAATTGACTTCATCGCACGAAGAATTTTCATACTCTCCGGACGAGGAAGACGATAGTGCAACATAAGAGGCCTCGACAATCGAGACCTTGCCACCGAGTACCCCAGTAGTAGGGCTGGGGTTGACTACCCGCGAGCTGGGCATTAATACACTAGGAGACCCAGGCTGTGGTGCCTCATCTCTCCTCTCTTGAGCTGAAGAAGACCCTGGCTGAGTTGAGACCCCTGGAATCTCAATATCATCCCTTCCCATCAGATCAACCTCGAGTTGATCAGCCTCATCAGTTGCAGCGGGTTCATCAACAAGCTCCCCTTCTTCTAAAATCATGGGGCCCCTGCTGCGCAATCCACGAGGACGAATAAGGGGGTTTCGTCTTCCTCCTCCTCTTCTTCCCTCTGCTCCTCAATACCGGAAGGGACGGCCTCGGACATGGAAGCTTCAGCCGCCAAGTCTCTCCTGGCCTTTTTCGGGGCAGGCTCAGCTGTGGAAGTAGAGCCAGGCTCAGCTGTGGAAGTAGAGCCATGGGGACGTTTAGTCACCGCCCGTCGACGCCTTCTAGCAGGCTGCTCCTTAGGTGCTGCTACTCTTGGCTCCACCCCTGTTTCCCCTCTGGCCTCTTTCTTAGCCGCCTGGTATTCATCGATGTCTCGCATGCGTTTGTTGGATGCCAATTTCTCTTCATAAGACGCATTAATGCTCTTGATGCAAGAGCGATCCATTGAGTAGCCAGGCATCCTGCTAGCCTGGAAGTATCAGGTACAGAAACCGAGGCTTGCATAGCAGTTTGGCGTCTTATGAGGCAAGCTGAAAAGAGCTTTCGTCCCCCCAGCCACGCTGTAATACCAGGCCCGAGCACCTTCAAACAAATTTCCACTGAAGGCGAGTTAGGCGTTAGGGTTGCCGACATACAGTTGATCATAACCGAACTGTCGGGCAAAACGATTCGGCATATAAGGCTCAATTGTGCATGAGTTCCCTTGCCGAAAGAGCAGATACCCGGGGCGAATATTAATAAGCCACCAGAAGACTCCCGATGGCAGTCTCGTAAAGTCGTCCGGACCTACCATGTCGGCAAATTTATCCCCATAAGATGCATCGGTAATCACGGGGAAGCAGCGGTCGAGATGATAATTTGAAGCGTTCAGAATACATTTCCGAACGTAGAACAAATAGCAGTGGGACCAGTTTGAACTCTCCAGCCTCTGCACAAAAGGGACAAACCCCTCGGATTGAGACACAGGCGTCATCAGCGAGGGGCAGTGCATAATATACCAAGCCATTAGGTACGTATAGGGAAGCTCGATTTGGGGGCTAGGAGTCTTTACTCTCGGCCTCCCCTCTGAGTCAACTTCCGGTCTACCTTGGGAGTCGACGAGGGCCTCCACCTTGCACAAGCTCTGAGTCAGGGCCCGTAATCTACTTTGGATTCCAGCTACCATTGCTGGAAGGAGAGCGATGGACCTACCATAGGCCAACAGGACCGCCGGATATACCACGTCGGAAACAATCACTTCATGCGGCAGTGTCGGCACCACACAGCGCTTCAGCCACAGCATAAGGAAGCCCGCTAGCAGCGCCCTGTCAGAAATGGGGACCCGGGCTTGATGATGAAAACTTTCAAAAATCGTATCAGGTTTGAAAGTATCTTCATTCGACTCGGTGGTATAAGAGCTCACAGAGGCGTCGATCCTCTCAGTGATTTCATCCTCGGTGCTGGGGGCCAGAATAGTCACCGAGTGATCTTTCTCAGCTACACCATTGAACAGTTAGCTCGCCTAAGACATCTGTTTAACTCCCCTAGTCCTCCCGGAGGTTATTTGACCGCAGATGTGGAAGTGGCACAACACTTCCCAGTAAGTCTCATATATCTGAGGGCACTCTTTCTTCAAGAGATGAAGCTCCTCAGAAGTGGGAACATATTCTTCATAGGGGGCGTCTCCCATGACCAGCCCCGAAACATTATATAGTTCATGCAGGGCAAGCCCCATTTCTCCGACCGGGGTGAAGAATGTCCCCGTCAAAGGGTTGTAGTGCTCCAGGATCCCATAAAAATTGTGGGAGCTCTGCGGGATGCCATACTGCACAGCCCTGACCGCATAACGCAATCCCACTTGTTCCAACAGACCTCCAAGTTCAACAAGGATGAAGCCCACCATCTTGCCCCACCAGGCCTTGTCGGTAGCATGGACCCACCCGAGCGGACGGAAGTCAACGGGAAAGTCACCCCTTACCTTCATGAATTGATTAATGAAGGTAGTGCCGAGCTGAGGGGTTTCCCCTACTGGGTACTCAGACCTGGGTAATCCAGGAAACAAGCCAAAAACTTTCCTCCCGTGTCCGCCAGGGTGTACTTTCCTGGCACCCAGTATGCCGAGAGTGACACTGGGAACAGATCGGGTAAGCTCCCATTCCATTGCCCGGGGGACAGACATGTGCTGAAGATAGGATAAGGGATACATTCTCTCCATGTTGGGAAGAAAGAATTTCCTACCCCCTATCTGGCGAAGCCACTTGTAATCGCCGTCATGCAAGATGCTACCACCCTCGCCAATGTTGTCCCCAAAGAAGAAGACGGGTTTCTTTAACGGAATACGCGAATCCATCTCAAATTTTGCGTCGGTCATAATTTCCCAGAAGGTCCTCGTGTCGACCTTGGAGATCCTCTCCCTTCGCTCCTTCGACTTGTCGGTAGTCACGAGAGCAGTCCTCTGCAACCGAAGGTTAGATTGCGGTCAGCACCACCTACGTACCCGAAGTGACACTTTTTGGAGAGAGGGTTGGAGGAATATCGCACTGCAAAAGAAAATAATACTTGATCAGAAATCAGAAAGAAAATGATTAAGTGTTTACAACTCGAACGCAGAAATGAACCCAGACGTGGAAATCATCAAAATCTGCGTCCAGATCTAAAGATCGCGAGGCTAGCATGGAACCCGCGTTTTGAAAATCCAAGACTTACGAAAAATCTCTAGGTATTTGGACTCAGACACAAGATTCATGAGGACCAGTGTTCGATTTCAAAAGATGTAAGAATCATAAGAAATCTGCGTCTGAATCTTTCACACTTAAAAATATTCTAAGTGTTGAATCCAAAACGCAAGGCTCATTGGGGCCCTGTGTTCAACAAGCAGACGCAAATTTGAGCAGATAAAAGAAGCTGAGGTCATCAAACCTGCGCCCTATTGATCGACTCAAAAAATTGTGCCTGACGATTAAACACGGGCTTGAGCCCGCGTTGGCGGTTCACATTCAAAAGGGATTTAAGAGTTAAAAGAACTCTGTAAAAACCCCTTTAATGGTGAAAATCAAGTCCAATGGCTTTTTATATCTGAAATAGGGGTTTCCTACATGGAGGAACCGCCCATCTGAGTCTCAAGGACGACCGCCTTTGAAGACGAAGCAGTATGCTTAGCCTTTGGTGCCATTGTGATCAAGAATCCGATGTTAGATGAAGGAAACGAGAACACAGAAAGCTCCTTTCTCAAACCCTAACAGATGCACACGAAGACGAAGAAGAGTCTAATGATGACTCTTGAAGGACTGTTGCCTTTTATAGGCACACTGATTCGCAAAGATACGCGGCGCTTGGCTCGACGCCTAATCACCGCCTGACGCATGGACAACGCTTTAAATGCAGCATGAAGTTCGCACGTCAAAAAGAAGATGTCTCCTCAATTCTACAGGACACGTGGCAACGTACTCATGACACGGATTCGCATCTAACAGTCGCGTCTTCATCTCTAAAGACGCGTCCCTTCTCAACACGGCCAGAGTTGCGTCCGAAAAGCCACGTCTTCGTTCCAAAAGACGCGTCCCTCCGAAGATCGCATTTTTTCGCGTCTACCTCATGGAGTAACAATCACGTTGTCACCCCAAAAGATGCACCCCTATAGAAGGCGCGTCTTTAAAGCAGTATTACCCTGCGTCCACAAAACTGGCGTGTAGTCTTTACTTCTGCAATTCAGTTCAAAAGTACACTGACACAAGCAGACGACTGCCCACCCCTGGTTTAAAGTACACCAACGACAAACTCAAAGTATCGGGGAGGTTTAAACTGTGTATCTAGACACTCAACACGATCAGTTTTGGTGGCTTCAAAGAGTTCCATAGTACACTCATGAAGGCCATACTCCAAACAAGATCAAGCCCGGAGCATTAGAAGGGTGAATTCAGCTAGAGTCCAAAGTATTTCGAAATCCGTTCCAGCTAACTGCGGAATATCGAAAACTTTGGAGGGGGTTCTGTAGGCTGTCCAAAAATCATTGAAGACAAGTCTTTAAAAGCAGAGTCCCAAACTCCAGACGCAGGGCTAATCATAGCTATCAAATGGCGCCAAGACGCGAGGATCAAAATCCGCGTCTCAGCCCAGCGGCAAAGCGGCGCCAAGACGCGAGGATCGAAATCCGCGTCTCAGCCCAGCGGCACTGCGACACCAAGGCGCGTGGGTCGAAACCCGCGTCTCAGCCCAACAGCACTGCAGCACCAAGGCGCGAGGGTCGAAACCCGCGTCTCAGCAGCACTGCAGCTCCAAGGCGCGAGGGTCGAAACCCGCGTCTTAGTTATAACTGCCCTTGTTATGGGGTCAATCACTGCCCACGTAACGGGAAAGTTAACCCCCATTGTGGAGTATTTTTAGGGGGCACGTTCACCCCTGATACCTCTATAAATAGCCTTGCTTGCTATTGAAAAGGGGTCAGTCAATTAGATCAGAGAAATCAAGGAGAAGAGCTTGACTTGAGAGCTTCAACAGAGAAAGGAAAGAGAGTCCAACTCTTCAAGTAACTTGCTGTGTACAAGTTAACCTTTGCCTACAATCTCTTTGAGATTTCTGGTCGACAGAGCTGTGTTACTCCGTCTACCATCCGAAGAGAAGATCCCCAAGAGTTCCTGACGTTCACCCGATCAACAGAAAATAAGATTCACTTTTCATCGCCACCTGAAGAACCCAGCACTAAACAAAGGGAGATTCAAGACTCAACATCTCCCTTCCTTGTAGTCGGGGCATTACTTTGTTGTAAACTTTCAATTGATTCAAGGAAACTTTACACGAACCATTCTCCGTACCAAACAGCAGCGGCAAGCTTCTGCTTGTTGATCTTAATTAAGGCTTCTGCCTTGGCTATGGTAGCTCGAGCTGTGGAAATAACCTGCTCTGCGCTCTATATGACGATTTCAGATTCTTTTGAATCGCCAATCAGCCTTTGGTGGTCAGTTTGGAAATGCTGGAGATGGCGGGTCTCTTCAGATATTTGTTCCTCCATCTCCTTTTGCTCATGATCTTGAGCAGCAAGAAACTTATTCAATGTTGTCCGAGCCTCATCTATTGAGTCAGCATTTTTCAGGGATTTGAGCTCTTTCAGATCGCTTCCCAGCTGCTCCACCAGCATCAGGCATGCCCTAACCTGCGAAGGACCCCCAGTATGACCAATGTTCCCGATCTGGTTTTCGAGAAGTATTCGAACAAACTCGAAAGAGCTACCCCCAGAAAGGATGAGGTCAATGCATGATCGCATGGAAGTAAAGAACTGCTGCACCATTTAACGTGCCAGCTCTTCCATGATATCATTGACTGGAGAGAACTCTGCTGACGTACTCCCAGATCCCCTTTCAATTACAGGGCGAGAGACAGGAATCAGTTCCTCTTGCACAGGAGTAAGGCCGACAACAGACTCGTCATGTACTGAGAGGGTCGCCGACACTTCCGGGGCGGTTATTGTTGTAGCAGCCTCCACGGCGACTGAAGTAACAACAAACCTGACCTCTTCGGGTTCCTCGGTCGAGGTTTGAATTGTACTGCCTTCTGGATCAATGTTAGCCGCAAGATCCTCTACCTGAGCTCCCTCAGCACTCTCTGCAAATCACCAAAATGTCAACCAGGATAATAAAAAAGAGGATATTCAATACATCAGTATTCTCTTACCAAGCTGAGGATTCGAAGATGGCGAATTCCTGGGCAGATCTTGCAGAGTTGAGGCCTCCCCAACTTCGATAATTGCCCTCTCTTGAGGCATTTCAGTAGTAGGAGCCTCAACGCCCTCCTGCTGGGCCAACTCTTATATCATTTCCTCGATATGGGAGGAAGTTGCAGCCTCACTGTCAACGGCCAGCCCTATAGCACAAAGTTAAAAGGAAACGTCAGAACCTTTCCCTAGCTAAAGGAGAAGCCAGGTCAAAAAAAAGACAACGAGAGTACCTTCAGCAGCAGCGATTGTTGCTATTGGCGAAACCGTCACAGGGTCACACCCTTGTATCTCTTCCTTCAAAATATGCGAGAATTTACTCGAATCCGGAAGAGCGGGTTCATCGCCAAAATCAACTTCATCGCCCAAATAATATTCATACTCTCCGGACGATGAAGACGATAGTACAACACAAGAGGCCTCGGCAATCGAGACCTTGCCACCAAGTACCCCAGTAGTAGGGCTGGGATCGACTACCCGCGAGCTGGGCATCAATACAGTAGGAGACCCGGGATGTTGCTCCTCATCTCTCCTCTCTTGAACTAAAGAAGACCCTGGCTGAGTTGAGACCCCTGAAATTTCAACATCATCCCTTCCCACCAGGTTAACCTCGAGTTGCTCCGCCTCTTTAGTTGTAGCGAGTTCATCTGCAAGCTCCCCTTCTTCTAAGATCACGGGGCCCCTGCTGCGTAGTCTACGAGGACGAAGAAGGGGGATCCCTTCTTCCTCCTCTTCTTCCTCCCTCTGCTCCTCAATACCAGAAGGGATGGCCTCGGACATTGAAGCTTCAGCCTCCGAGTCTCTCCTGGCCTTCTTCGGAGTAGGCTCAACTTTGGAAGTAGAGCCATGGGGACGTTTGGACACAGCCCGTCGACGCTTTTTAGCAGTGTAATACCCCGTTCCCGGAATACGTACTTAGTTGCGTATTCAGATTTTCGGTCGTATTTTTTCGATTTGTTTCCTGTATTTATTCTGTATTATGAATTCCTTTTATGACTGTTTTGTCTTGGATTTGGATTCGTGGATTCGGAGTCAGCCCTAGTCTGAACCGAAGGCCCGATCCTAGAGTATTGCTCGATTTAGACATTCTGATAATTAGAATTGACCGATTTTAGCTTTAAATATCATTTTCCATTATTATATATTTCTATGATTTTCTAGATTTTTCTGGAATTAAAATGAATTTCTTCAAAACCGGTGTCGGCCAGTGTCGCTGACCGCTTCCCGGATTTTTAATTCACAAACCACTTGGAATTTCTCGAAGAGTCTTTAGACGATTCTTCTTAGAGTAATATTTCCTACCTAAATCCTTTTTCTAAAGATTTTACGAATTTATGGATATTCCACCGGAGTCGGTAGATAACCGATTCCAGGAATTTTAATTCACACACAGCTAGGAATTTCATGATGGTCCTTTAGACTTTATTTCTTAGAATCATATTTTCTACCTACATTCTTTTTCTGAGGATTTTATGATTTTATGAAAATTCCACCGGAGTCGGTATCGGCCGTATCGCTGGTTGACTCCGGGATTTTTAATTGGCAAACCGGATAGAATTTCTGCAAACCGATTTCATATTACGTCTCAGCGTAATTTTCTCTATTTTCTGTAATTTTTGGGCACCGTTTGGGACACGTCGAATTTTAAGCCGAATTATATAATATTATTTTAATATTTAAAAACCCATTTTCTTTTCTTTTCTTTTCTTTTCTTTTCTTTCTTCTTCTCCATTCTTCCAGCGAGGTCCACCCAACCGCCCTACTGTAGCACCCACCGACTTCTCCCCTTTTTAAATCCCTCCTTCTCTCTCTCTCCTCTAATCCTCTCTCTCTCTCTCTAATTAACTCTCTCCCTCTCTCTAATTACTCCCCTGAAACCCGAACCCAACAGAGCCCCGTTCCTCTCTCTCTCTCTCGCGTGGTGGACCCCGGCGGCGCCGGGGGTGCCGGAGCGGCGCCGGACAGCGGCGTCGGGCGATAGCCGCGCACGGGCGCGCGCGGCGGCCGGCGCCGGCGGCGCAGCGGGCCGGCGGGGTGCCGGCCAGGCGCGGGCGCAGGTGGGGGGCGCCAGCCCCCACCTCTTTTTCCTCTCCCTCTCTCTGTGATGGGTGGGCCCGGCTGCCCCGGCGGTCTTGGGCGCCGGAGCAACGCCGGCGCCGGCGGCGGGGGCGCGCCGCCGGCGGGCGCAGGCCGGCGGTGGACGCGCGCGGGCGGCGCGCGCGAGCAGGCGGCGGCAGCAGCAGCATACGCTGCTGCTGCTGTTGGGCTGATTGGGGAAGAAACCCAATTGGGTTTTGGGTTTGGGTTTGTTCCAAACCCGACCCGTTTACACCCGGACCCGACCCGTTAAGGTATATTTTCGTTTTAGCCCCTATTAAATTATTAATTACGTTTAGGCCCCTGATAAATTACATATAGCCCCCTAGATATTTTCTGTTATTACAAAATTAACCCCCTTTTTATGCTTTTTAGTATTCGGGCGATATCGGGAGCATCCGGACTCCGATTCGGGCGATTCTGGACCCGTTGCGATCGTGGAGAAGAGAGCTACGGTTCTACGGCTAGTTTGTGAGTATTCTTACTCACCAAGACTTGTCTATTTCCTTGTATATTCATGTTTCCATATCATGTCCACTTTTATCTTCAAACCATGATTATTTAGTCACCAAACACAACCACCATTAGGATCTGTTCTGTACCCTGTTTTCGGACTGTTAGGCGACTTGACCTAGTGACTAGTCGACCACTCCCTTGACCTTAGTCGGCTAGAGAAACCCTTAGCTGAAACGTAGCTTTTTCTGAAACACAGTATTAGTCGACTTGCCTTAGATCCTAGTCGACTATAGATCCTTAGTCGACTACACCCTTGACCCTAGTCGACTAACCCTTCCTGGACCAGAAACCTTAACTCTCTGTATCACAGTATTAGTCGACTTAGCCTAACTATCAGTCGACTTGTCATGTCTGTTAGTCGACTACCCCTATGACCCTAGTCGACTAACTTTTCCTGAATCAGAATATCAACTCTCTGGAACCCAGTATTAGTCGACTATACCAGACTGTTAGTCGACTAACCCCTTATTAGTCGACTACACCCTTGACCCTAGTCGACTAATTCTGTCTGTTTGTTACAGTTATTTACCTTCTCAAACTTGGATCTTATACTTGGTTTATATGTTGTATATTATACTTCTTGACTTGTATCTTGACAAACACCATCTTCCCTTCTCTCCTTCTCTCTCCTCTTCTCTCTACATATTTATATCACAGGTTATGGCGCATCCCGAGCTTCCGAGGATTTCGGATATTTCGGTATATTGGTGACTCAGGCGAGTGTTCTCACTCGCTACCCTCTTGCTTCTCATTCCATTGATTATGATAGTATACTCGCTCTAGTCTTTATGTATTGTATTTCATGCTTTATATCTTTTATTGCTTTATGCTATGCGTGGCCGACCCTTCGTGGTCGTTGGACTTGTTGGACTTTGGGTCATTGCTTTTATGTTACCAGGCCATACCATTATTTTAGACCTGTCAGTTACATGCTACCTTTTAACACATGTATATCACCTGACATCTAGTGTATACCACCTGACCACCTGACTTGCTACTATTTGGTAAGACCCTATTGGTATGACCTGACTTACCCAGACTATTATCAATCTCTTGACGTAACTTGCTACCTGATTATTATCAATCTCTTATATGTTTGGTTGCTTATTCATTATCACCATCCTATCATGCTATCACCTTACACCCAGCATGATAACTTGACTTGTGATTGTCATCTTTACGGGAACTTGACTTATTATCCTGTATCATGATCAGTGACCTGTATATTGTATTCCTGCTTTACGTGCAGTGACCTGACTATATAGTACTTATGTACTCCTAATTTCCTGATCATGCCTAATTCCTGATTATTCCCGTAAAGTGATAATTAAACTATTGAATCTTAAAATGGACCAACTTGTATTGGGTCGGGGGAAACATGCGGATATCGATATGTGTTCGTGTTTACAGTGGCATTAGGTTGTGCACTTTATATCCGGTCTGACCTGTGGTACTCCAGGGGACCGAGGGGAGAGCTGGCTCCCTTATTCCTGATCTATAGGGCATACATAAGTCCCTCCTGTTGAGCCTTGCGGCTGGCTTCCGTTTCCATGCAACGGAACAATCCTGTGGCCGTGGTCCCGGGTATGTACGGGACCCACTGTAAACATAGTTCGTTGATACAACCGCTGATTTCCAATAACAACCTCGACTTTCTTATATATGGATGTATGTGAGTTGGCTGTACACCGAGCCACATACCTAGATATATGGGTAAGACGAGTAATAATAAAGTGTCATAATAACCGGCTCTTTAAGTTGTAAGTAGAGGTATGTGGAATGGGACGCATACCAAAGCCTACATCTTAAATAGCTATGAATTTGTGCTGTGCCTTACCGTATTTGCTTTTCCCGGACTTTATGTCGGATTTCCTGTTTTATGAGTATTATGTTATAACTACCTGGTAGCTCGGATTGGTTTTATTCGGATTCCCTGTTTTATGATTATCCTGTCATATCTGTTCATATCTGCTCTCACCTATCTGACTCCTGAGTATTTCCTTCTTGATATCATTTGTTATATGCATTATTGTGCTCACCCTGCTTCACCACTTGGTTTTGCTTCACCACTCGCCTGGGGAGTATCATTTGACTCCCCTGGATCCACATGTCCAGGTCATGGAGCTAGGAGCGTGTGATCAGAGTGGCGCAGCGGTAGCGTGGATCACCAGCCTACCTTTCAGAGCCATTTCCTTCCAGGCCCCCTGTGTGCCTCTCGAGTTTTCTCGTGAGTGCCCTTCTGTTTATACTTATACTGTCCATGCTCTTTTATACTGTTCATACTTGTACTATCCTTGTATACTTGTATGTGAACTCCCTTTTGTATCGTTCATATATGTGTATATCTCTTGTATTCCCGCATTTGCGCATATCTGTGATGTTATATTATTGTAATATTCATCACCTCTGGTGATAACTCTGTGATTGTATATATATGTGTTGGAATGTATAATGCACCATTTGCTTCCGTACTCTGATTCTTGTCTGTACTGATGCTTAGCGTATATACGGGAGGGTAGTTCTGACCTACGTATATACGTTGCAGTGACGTCCCCGTATCCGTGGAATCGGGGCGTTACAGGTTGGTATCAGAGCTTAGGCTCTAACTTCCTCAGTACGTCCAGAAGGCAAATCAATGGTAAAGAGATTTGCAACTGGAATACATGAATCTTGGTTATACATTCCAACTGCAAGTGCAGAGTTATCTATTTCTTGGCTATCTTTCCTTTGATTTCTAATCCCTCCTTGAATATCTTTCCCTTGATTCCTAATCACTCCTATCCTTTCCCTGTTTTGGTTTTATGTTTTGGTTTTATGAAGCCTTATACTATCTTAAGATATGACTAGACTAGAGAGGTAGTGGCTGGTTCAGAATGAAGCTATTATGTGATCTCTTCGGCCAATTCTATGAAGCTTGGTATTCTCCAGATCGATCTTGATCTGGCTATCTTTCAGAGGACAGCAGTCGGATTCTTAATTATCGGTCTTCTTTATTATGCTCAGGATTTTCGGGGTTTTCTTTATTACACAGCCACGACATCATCAGTATTCATTTATTTCACAGCCACGACATCATCAGTGTTATTCAGCATTATTCTAAAGATTTATTACACAGCCACGACATCATCAGCCGGAAATGCAGAGTATGATTATTTTTCAGTTGACTTGAGAGCCCTACCTATAGTGCTTCATATCTTAATTAGTATAAATTCCAGCCTTTGTCCCTTTGTGTTCAATTCACCCCTTAACGAAATTGCGAGGACGCAATTTTTTGTAAGGTGGGTGGATTGTAATACCCCGTTCCCGGAATACGTACTTAGTTGCGTATTCAGATTTTCGATCGTATTTTTTCGATTTGTTTCCTGTATTTATTCTGTATTATGAATTCCTTTTATGACTGTTTTTGTCTTGGATTTGGATTCGTGGATTCGGAGTCAGCCCTAGTCTGAACCGAAGGCCCGATCCTAGAGTATTGCTCGATTTAGACATTCTGATAATTAGAATTGACCGATTTTAGTTTTAAATATCATTTTCCATTATTATATATTTTCTATGATTTTCTAGATTTTTCTGGAATTAAAATGAATTTCTTCAAAACGGTGTCGGCCAGTGTCGCTGACCGCTTCCCGGATTTTTAATTCACAAACCACTTGGAATTTCTCGAAGAGTCTTTAGACGATTCTTCTTAGAGTAATATTTCCTACCTAAATCCTTTTTCTAAAGATTTTACGAATTTATGGATATTCCACCGGAGTCGGTAGATAACCGATTCCAGGAATTTTAATTCACACACAGCTAGGAATTTCATGATGGTCCTTTAGACTTTATTTCTTAGAATCATATTTTCTACCTACATTCTTTTTCTGAGGATTTTATGATTTTATGAAAATTCCACCGGAGTCGGTATCGGCCGTATCGCTGGTTGACTCCGGGATTTTTAATTGGCAAACCGGATAGAATTTCTGCAAACCGATTTCATATTACGTCTCAGCGTAATTTTCTCTATTTTCTGTAATTTTTGGGCACCGTTTGGGACACGTCGAATTTTAAGCCGAATTATATAATATTATTTTAATATTTAAAACCCATTTTCTTTTCTTTTCTTTTCTTTTCTTTCTTTCTTCTTCTCCATTCTTCCAGCGAGGTCCACCCAACCGCCCTACTGTAGCACCCACCGACTTCTCCCCTTTTTAAATCCCTCCTTCTCTCTCTCTCCTCTAATCCTCTCTCTCTCTCTCTAATTAACTCTCTCCCTCTCTCTAATTACTCCCCTGAAACCCGAACCCAACAGAGCCCCGTTCCTCTCTCTCTCTCTCGCGTGGTGGACCCCGGCGGCGCCGGGGTGGTGCCGGAGCGGCGCCAGACAGCGGCGTCGGGCGATAGCCGCGCACGGGCGCGCGCGGCGGCCGGCGCCGGCGGCGCAGCGGGCCGGCGGGGTGCCGGCCAGGCGCGGGCGCAGGTGGGGGCGCCAGCCCCCACCTCTTTTCCTCTCCCTCTCTCTGTGATGGGTGGGCCCGGCTGCCCCGGCGGTCTTGGGCGCCGGAGCAACGCCGGCGCCGGCGGCGGGGGCGCGCCGCCGGCGGGCGCAGGCCGGCGGTGGACGCGCGCGGGCGGCGCGCGCGAGCAGGCGGCGGCAGCAGCAGCATACGCTGCTGCTGCTGTTGGGCTGATTGGGGAAGAAACCCAATTGGGTTTTGGGTTTGGGTTTGTTCCAAACCCGACCCGTTTACACCCGGACCCGACCCGTTAAGGTATATTTTCGTTTTAGCCCCTATTAAATTATTAATTACGTTTAGGCCCCTGATAAATTACATATAGCCCCCTAGATATTTTCTGTTATTACAAAATTAACCCCCTTTTTATGCTTTTTAGTATTCGGGCGATATCGGAGCATCCGGACTCCGATTCGGGCGATTCTGGACCCGTTGCGATCGTGGAGAAGAGAGCTACGGTTCTACGGCTAGTTTGTGAGTATTCTTACTCACCAAGACTTGTCTATTTCCTTGTATATTCATGTTTCCATATCATGTCCACTTTTATCTTCAAACCATGATTATTTAGTCACCAAACACAACCACCATTAGGATCTGTTCTGTACCCTGTTTTCGGACTGTTAGGCGACTTGACCTAGTGACTAGTCGACCACTCCCTTGACCTTAGTCGGCTAGAGAAACCCTTAGCTGAAACGTAGCTTTTTCTGAAACACAGTATTAGTCGACTTGCCTTAGATCCTAGTCGACTATAGATCCTTAGTCGACTACACCCTTGACCCTAGTCGACTAACCCTTCCTGGACCAGAAACCTTAACTCTCTGTATCACAGTATTAGTCGACTTAGCCTAACTATCAGTCGACTTGTCATGTCTGTTAGTCGACTACCCCTATGACCCTAGTCGACTAACTTTTCCTGAATCAGAATATCAACTCTCTGGAACCCAGTATTAGTCGACTATACCAGACTGTTAGTCGACTAACCCCTTTATTAGTCGACTACACCCTTGACCCTAGTCGACTAATTCTGTCTGTTTGTTACAGTTATTTACCTTCTCAAACTTGGATCTTATACTTGGTTTATATGTTGTATATTATACTTCTTGACTTGTATCTTGACAAACACCATCTTCCCTTCTCTCCTTCTCTCTCCTCTTCTCTCTACATATTTATATCACAGGTTATGGCGCATCCCGAGCTTCCGAGGATTTCGGATATTTCGGTATATTGGTGACTCAGGCGAGTGTTCTCACTCGCTACCCTCTTGCTTCTCATTCCATTGATTATGATAGTATACTCGCTCTAGTCTTTATGTATTGTATTTCATGCTTTATATCTTTTATTGCTTTATGCTATGCGTGGCCGACCCTTCGTGGTCGTTGGACTTGTTGGACTTTGGGTCATTGCTTTTATGTTACCAGGCCATACCATTATTTTAGACCTGTCAGTTACATGCTACCTTTTAACACATGTATATCACCTGACATCTAGTGTATACCACCTGACCACCTGACTTGCTACTATTTGGTAAGACCCTATTGGTATGACCTGACTTACCCAGACTATTATCAATCTCTTGACGTAACTTGCTACCTGATTATTATCAATCTCTTATATGTTTGGTTGCTTATTCATTATCACCATCCTATCATGCTATCACCTTACACCCAGCATGATAACTTGACTTGTGATTGTCATCTTTACGGGAACTTGACTTATTATCCTGTATCATGATCAGTGACCTGTATATTGTATTCCTGCTTTACGTGCAGTGACCTAACTATATAGTACTTATGTACTCCTAATTTCCTGATCATGCCTAATTCCTGATTATTCCCGTAAAGTGATAATTAAACTATTGAATCTTAAAATGGACCAACTTGTATTGGGTCGGGGGAAACATGCGGATATCGATATGTGTTCGTGTTTACAGTGGCATTAGGTTGTGCACTTTATATCCGGTCTGACCTGTGGTACTCCAGGGGACCGAGGGGAGAGCTGGCTCCCTTATTCCTGATCTATAGGGCATACATAAGTCCCTCCTGTTGAGCCTTGCGGCTGGCTTCCGTTTCCATGCAACGGAACAATCCTGTGGCCGTGGTCCCGGGTATGTACGGGACCCACTGTAAACATAGTTCGTTGATACAACCGCTGATTTCCAATAACAACCTCGACTTTCTTATATATGGATGTATGTGAGTTGGCTGTACACCGAGCCACATACCTAGATATATGGGTAAGACGAGTAATAATAAAGTGTCATAATAACCGGCTCTTTAAGTTGTAAGTAGAGGTATGTGGAATGGGACGCATACCAAAGCCTACATCTTAAATAGCTATGAATTTGTGCTGTGCCTTACCGTATTTGCTTTTCCCGGACTTTATGTCGGATTTCCTGTTTTATGAGTATTATGTTATAACTACCTGGTAGCTCGGATTGGTTTTATTCGGATTCCCTGTTTTATGATTATCCTGTCATATCTGTTCATATCTGCTCTCACCTATCTGACTCCTGAGTATTTCCTTCTTGATATCATTTGTTATATGCATTATTGTGCTCACCCTGCTTCACCACTTGGTTTTGCTTCACCACTCGCCTGGGGAGTATCATTTGACTCCCCTGGATCCACATGTCCAGGTCATGGAGCTAGGAGCGTGTGATCAGAGTGGCGCAGCGGTAGCGTGGATCACCAGCCTACCTTTCAGAGCCATTTCCTTCCAGGCCCCCTGTGTGCCTCTCGAGTTTTCTCGTGAGTGCCCTTCTGTTTATACTTATACTGTCCATGCTCTTTTATACTGTTCATACTTGTACTATCCTTGTATACTTGTATGTGAACTCCCTTTTGTATCGTTCATATATGTGTATATCTCTTGTATTCCCGCATTTGCGCATATCTGTGATGTATATTATTGTAATATTCATCACCTCTGGTGATAACTCTGTGATTGTATATATATGTGTTGGAATGTATAATGCACCATTTGCTTCCGTACTCTGATTCTTGTCTGTACTGATGCTTAGCGTATATACGGAGGGTAGTTCTGACCTACGTATATACGTTGCAGTGACGTCCCCGTATCCGTGGAATCGGGGCGTTACAAGCAGACTGCTCCTTGGGTGCTGCTGCTCTCAGTTCCACCCCTGTCTCCCCTCTTGCCTCTTTCTCAGCTGCCTGGTATTCATCCATGCCTCGCGCGCGTTTGTTGGACACCAATTTGTCCTCATAAGACGCTTTAATGCTCTTGATACATGAGTGATTTATTGAGTAATCAGGCATCTTGCTAGCCTGAAAATACCAAGTGCAGAAACTGAGGCTTGTGTAGCAGTTGGGCGTCTTGTGAGGCAAGCTGAAAATAGCTTTTGTCCCCCCAGCCACACTGTAATACCAGGCCCGAGCACCTTCAAACAAATTCCCGCTGAAGGAGAGTTTGGCATTAGGATTACCGACATACAGTTGATCATAACCGAATTGTTGGGCAAAATGGTTTGGCATGTAGGGCTCGATTGTGCATGAGTTCCCTTGCCGAAAGATCAGATACCCCGGTCTAATATTAATCAGCCACCAGAAGACTCCTGATGGCAACCTTGTGAAGTCATCTGGTCCCACAAGGTCAGCAAATTTATCCCCATAAGATGCACCGGTAATCTCGGGGAAGCAGCGGTCGAGATAATAGTTCGAAATGTTCAGAATACTTTTTCGAACATAGAACATATAATAACAAGACCAGCTGGAGTTCTCCAGCTTCTGCACAAAAGGGACAAACCCCTCGGATTGAGACACCGGCGTCATCAGTGAAGGGCAGTGCATAACGTACCAAGCCATTAGGTACGTGTATGGAAGCTCGATTCTGGGGTTGGGGGTCTTCACTCTTGGCCTCCCCTCCGAGTCAACTTCTGGTCTACCTTTGGAGTCAACGATGGCCTCCACCTTGCACAGGCTTTGAATCAGAGCCCGTAACCCACTTTAGATTCCAGCCGCCATTGCTGGAAAGAGGGCGATAGACCTGCCATAGGCCAACAAGACCGCTGGGTACACCACATCGACGACAATCACTTCATGCGGCAGTGTCGG
This sequence comes from Agave tequilana, assembly GCA_038442645.1. Taxonomy (NCBI): domain Eukaryota; kingdom Viridiplantae; phylum Streptophyta; class Magnoliopsida; order Asparagales; family Asparagaceae; genus Agave; species Agave tequilana. The sequence goes on from JAVJIF010003554.1 coordinate 105,363, forward strand.
TACTACGCAGCGCTTCAGCCACAGCATGAGAAAGCCCGCCAGTAGCGCCCGGTCAGAAATGGGGACCTGAGCTTGATGATGAAAGCTTTCGAAAACCGTATCAGGTTTGAAAGTATCTTCATTCGACTCCGTGGTGTAAGAACTCACAGAGGCGTCAATCCTTTCAGCGATTTCTTCGTCGGTACTAGGAGCCAGAATGGTCACTGAGTGATCTTTTTCAATTATACCATTAAACAGGTAGCTCGCCCAAGACATCTGTTTGACACCCCTGGTCCCCTAGGAGGTTATTTGACCGCAGATATGGAAGTGACACAACACTTCCCAGTAGGTCTCGTATATCTGAGGGCACTCCTTCTTCAAGAGATGAAGCTCTTCAGAAGTTGGAACATATTCTTCATAAGAGGCGTCTCCCATAACCAGCCCCGAAACTTCATATAGCTCATGAAAGGCAAGCCCCATCTCTCCTGCCAGAATGAAGAATGTCCTAGTCAAAGGGTTATAGTGCTCCAGGATCCCATAGAAATTATGGGAACTCTGCAGGATGCCATACTGCACAGCCCTGACCGCATGATACAGCCCCACCTGTTCCAGCAGAGCTCCGAGTTCGACGAGGACAAATCCCACCATCTTGCCCCACCAGGACTTGTCGGAAAAATGGACCCACCCGAGCGGGCAGAAATCAACGGGAAAATCACCCCTTACCTTCATGAATTGATTGATGAAGGTAGTGCCGAGCCGAGGGGTTTCCCCTATTGGATACTCAGATCTGATCAATCCTGAAAATAAATCAAAAACCTCTTTCCCGTGACCACCAGAGTGTGTTCTTTTGGCGCTTAGTATACCAAGAGAGACACCAGAGGCAGATCGGGTAAGGACCCATTCCATTGCACGGTGAACAGACATGTGCTGGAGATAGGATAGGGGATACATCCTCTTCATATTGGGAAGAAAGAATTTCCTATCCCCTATCTGGTGAAGCCACTTATAATCGCCATCTTGTAAGGCACTACCATCCTCGTCAATGTCATCGCCAAAAAGAAGACGGGTTTCCTTAACGGAGTGCGCGAATCCGTCTCAAACACTCCGTCGATGATAATTTCCCGGAAGGTCCTCATGCTGACTTTAAAGATCTTCTTCCTTCGCTCCTTCGACTTATCAGTAGTCACAGGAGCAGTCTTCTGTAACACGAAGGTTAGATTATGGTCAGCACCGCCTACGTGCCCGAAGTGACACTTTCTGGATAGAGGGTTAGAGGAATATCGTACTGCAAAAAAAGAATAACATTTGATCAGAAATCTGAAAGAAAATGATTAAGTGTTTGTAACTCAAATGCAGAAATGAACTCAGACGCGGAGATCATCAAAATCTGCGTCCAGACCCCAAGATCGCGAGGCTAGCATGGAGCCCGCGTTTTAAAAATCCAGAACTTATGAAAATTTCTAAGTATCGGACTCAGACGCAAGATTCATTAAGACCAGCGTCTAATCTCACAAGCGCAAGAGTCGTAAGAAATCCGCGCCTGAAGCTCTCACACTTAGAAATATCCTAAGTGTTGGATCCAAAACGCAAGGCTCAATGGAGCCCTGTGTTCAACAAACAGGCACGGACTCAAGTAGATAAAAGACGCAGAGGTCATCAAACCTGCGTCCTGTTTATCGACTCAAGAACCGCGCCTGAAGACCAAACACGGGCATGAGCCCGCGTTGGCGGTTCACATTCAAAAAGAATTTAAGAGTTAAAAGAACTCTGTAAGCCCCTTTAATGGCGGAAACCGAGTCCGAGGGTTCTGAATACCTGAAATAGGGGATTCCTGTATGGAGGAACCACCCATTTGGGTCTCAGGAATGACCGCCTTTGAAGACGAAGCAGTATGCTTAACTTATGGTGCCATTGCGACCGAGGAATCAGTATTGGGAATGAAAAAATGAGAAGAACAAAAAAGCTTCGAGTTTTCTTAACCCTAAGAGGTTCAAACGAAGAAGAAGAGTCTAATGATGACTCTTAAAAGACTGTCACTTTTATAGGCACAGTGATTCGCAGAGATACGCGGCGCTTGGCTCGACGCCTAATCTCTGCCTGACGCGTGGAAAGCGTATTTAATGCAGCACGAAATTCGCGCGCCAAAAAGAAAATGTCCTCTCAACTCTACTAGACACGTGGTAACGCACTCACAGCACGGATTCACATTCAACAGAAAAATCGCGCCTTTTCAACCGGGCCAAAGTCGCGTCTACTTCACAAAGCGACAGCTGCGTCTTCATCCCAAAAGACGCGTCTCCCCAAAGACGCGTCTTCATCTCAAAAGACGCACCCCTACAAGAATTGCGTCTCTGCAGCATAACTAATGATGCGTCCCCACTCTAAATGAGAACTGCGTCTTTAAAAAGCAACATGACCCCTGCGTCTACAGGACTTGCATCCAGTCCTTACTTCTGCAATTCAGTTTAACAGTACACTGGCACAAGCAGACGACTGTCCACCCCTGGTCTAAAGTACACTAACGACAAACGCAGAGCATCAGGGAGGTTTAGACTGCGTATCTAGACACTCGCCACGATCATTTTTTGACGGCTTCAAAGAGTTCAACAGTACACTCACGAAGGCCGCATTTCAAACAAGATCAAGCTCGGAGCATTGGCAGTCCAATCATGAGAAGGGTGAATTCAGCTAGAGTTCAAAGTATTCCGAAATCCGTCCCAACCAACTGCGGAATATCAAAAACTTTGGAGGGGGTTCTGTAGGCTGTCTAAAAATCATTAAAAGACAAGTTATCAAAAAGCAGAACTCCAGACGCAGTCTGATCTCAGCACCACTGCGGCACCAAGGCGCGAGTGTCGAAACCAAGACGCCAGGGTCGAAACTCGCGTCTCAGCACCACTGCGGCACCAAGGCGCGAGGATCGAAACCCGCGTCTCAGCCCCACTGCAGCACCAAGGCGCGAGGGTCGAAACCCGCGTCTCAGCACCACTGCGGCACCAAGGCACGAGGGTCGAATCCCGCGTCTCTACAACATCAAGGCACGAGGGTCGAAACCCGCATCTCTACGTCACTGCAGCACCAAGACGCGAGGGTCGAAACCCGCGTCTCAGTTGTAACTGCCCTTGTTATGGGGTCAATCACGGCCCACATAACGAGAAAGTTAACCACCATTATGGAGCATTTTTAGGGGGCACGTTCACCTCTGGAACCTCTATAAATAACCCCTCTTGCTATTGAGAAGGGGTCGGTCGATTGATTCAAAAAGACTCTTAAAAGAGGAACTTGGCTCGTGAGTTATACAAACTTCGAGACTTCCACCAAAAAAAGAAAGAGAGTCTAGCTCTTCAAACAATTTGCTGCGTACAGGTTGAACTTGCTTATAATCTCTTGGAGATTCTTGGTCGACCAGAGCTGTGTCACTCCGTCTGCCACCCAAAGAGAAGATCCCCAAAAGTTCTTGACGTTCACCCGGTCAACGGAAAACAAGATTCACTTTTCATCGCCACCTGAAGAACCCAGCATTAAACAAAGGGGAGATTCAAGTTTCAACATCTTCCCTCTCTTGTAATTGGAGTGTAAATCCATTGTAATCTTTCAATTGATTCAAGGAAATTTTACAAGGAACCCCATTCTCCCGTCAAACAAGCATCCAGTCTCAAAATTTACTGAGCACACGGCTGCTGTAAAGGCCATTGCTAGGTCTCCTCATCAGCACGATCTCCTTGTGTCCGGAGGGGGAACTGCGGATCGGTGCATCCGATTCTGGAACACAACAAATAGTAATATGCTGAAATGTGGACATACTGGAAGTCAGGTGGTTTGCCTTCATACATAATTATACTTCAGTTATTCTGAGAAATATATGCATTGATTTTGAGGCAATTTCTGAAAGATACAAATTTGTGCAGGTTTGCAATTTGGCATGGTCTAAAAATGTAAATGAAATAGTTAGCACTCATGGGTACTCCCAGAACCAAATTATGGTTTGGACAGATCCATCTATATGGGCAAAGGTATGTTCAAACTTCGGCATAAATTACTTTCTTGAGAGAATTTCACAGAAATTACTTACTGATAAGAGTTCCAATTAGTTTTCTTCTAATTGTCCAAAAATCATTTCATATGTGAATTATATGAAGTTCATGTCCGTAAACTCTGATAAGTAAACTTCAGCATAAATTACTTTCTTGAGAGAATTTCGCAGAAATTACCTACCGATAAGAGTTCCAATTAGTTTTCTTCTAATTGTCCAAAAATCATTTCATATGTGAATTATGTGAAGTTCATGTCCGTAAACTCTGATAAGTAAACTTCGGCATAAATTACTTTCTTGAGAGAATTTCGCAGAAATTACTTACCGATAAGAGTTCCAATTAGTTTTCTTCTAATTGTCCAAAAATCATTTCATATGTGAATTATATGAAGTTCATGTCCGTAAACTCTGATAAGTTAACGGCTTTTGTAAACGTCTTCTCTCAAATTCCTCAAATAAACTTCATGAAAACTCTGAACATAGTGAAAAGAATATTGTGAAGTATCCAGCTCTAACTATACTACCTGCATTGAATTATATAGTTTGGGAGATTCAATTCTACAATTACTACACAAAGGCATACATATTACTTTCTTTTAATGAGGGCCAGTCAAATATTAGGACATGAAAAACACTGAATTATTAAATGGAAAGATGTTCTGATAAATCATTATATTTCAATAACAAAATAATAATAATAATCAACATGCATGCAAATACAAAATATATGAGTTAGCAGTATAGTTCTCCATAAGTCAACCCTCAAGAAGGCCATAGCGGAAATCTTTCCTGTGATCCTTAACCATTATGCAGACATTTATTTATTCTGACATGTTTACCAAATTCTCAGTGGCTATTAATTTCATTTCACCTGTAACCACTGTCTTTTAACCCGTAATCGATTTTATCCTGATTGGAAAGTCACTATCTTAAACAATTGCATTTTCTATCTCTTTCATTCTGTTCAGGCAAAAAAACCCTTAATGGTTAAGGATCAGGATATAAGCTTTCCTTTTTATCAGACAGGATGAAGGTCACTGTGTATTTATTTTATATCAAATGATCATCAACTTCAATATTTAACACTAATCAACAATGACATTATATTATATATCAGAACTTTAAACAGTTTTTACATGGAATAAGCTTGTCTTGATCAATATATTGATGAAATATTTGGTTCATTTTGAATTAACTGGATGTATGAAACAGATTGCGACTCTAACCTTGCCCTTTCTCCTGGCGGCCAGGTTTGTGTGATAATTTTTTTCTAAAACCTGTGATCTTTCCTCAGCTCCTCATGCACAAATTTGCAGCGTAAATACAAGAGGCTGACTTCACTACAATCTTGCAGACTATAGTGACTGGAGCTGTGGATGAAACACTTCGATTTTGGAACACCTTCCCTTCCATAAAATCACAAGTAAGACTTTATAAAGCTTGAACAAATCGAATTTTTTGTGTAAAGTTGTCTGTTAATTACTTACCAGAAGTGCTTGTTTGTTTCCAGACCCCAGTTCGTGATTCTGGAGTTTGGCCAATGGGAAGAACCCACATCCGGTGATAGAAAGAAGATCATTCTTGATGTGCAGCAGAGCCAGGGCGAGATCTTCAACTGATTTATTTTTCTGTAAATGGTCTAACAAGAAGATTTGCATAAATTATTTGAGTGCACTTATGTGTTTATCTAACTGTAGCGCCGCTAATGACCAATTCTTGGCTTCTCTCTCTGTAATGAGTGGGGAAGATTCATTTTGTTACATATTTATTTGTTATTTGTTATTGCCACTACTTCAGAATAAACTGTTGAATTTACTATCATGCTTTTATCTTTTTGTCTGTTCTTTAAGTTCACAAATTCACTGTTTGTTACATTCAGAATTCTCTCCATATTTTCTCCCGTTGAAAGGTTAATTGCTGTGTTGTGAAAGGTCAATTGCAATTGTGAAGATTCAGTGTCAGATTTCACTTGAACAGAAGAAACACTAGTGTCAATTATGAAGTGTCATTTGCAAGAAGTTCCCTATTCTAACTGTATCATTATTCAATTTGGATGAATTAAAAGGCAATAAAGCATCCCAACAATAATAAGCAAACTAGACAGGATAGATTTATTCTTTACCAGTAACGACTCTAAATGTAGTGTTAGTGGATAATTGCTGCTGTTCACAACACAAACTGCTGATAATGGCTTAAAGCTTACCACTCAAAAAATTGCATGAAGATTTTCAATTGATATTTTAACAGTGCAGGATATATCCAGTTAAATGATGAAACTTCTCATAAAATCCTGAAGACAACTATTTTTCTTAGTACAACTGTGACAAACAAATAATTAACCCCTTTCTGAGATTCTCCTTTCACATCATTTTAAGATCCGACTTCATCCAGAAAACCGAATTATTCGTAATTATATCGCACCTCCAAATAATTAGCATCAATAAAACTGAAACTTTGACATCGGTCCAAAATTGAGTGACAAGCCCCCTTTTGTTTCCCATAAAACATTGTTCTCTGTGCTCCAGTTACCGCAGACCTTGACAAACCAAATAGATCTCTCTTGAACAAGATCTGGTAGCTTTCGGCCTTGACCATGTTACCTTCTGAAAACGTTGCTTGCAGAAGTTGATAAATCCTGCAATAACCAGACAAAATAAAGAGCCATGTGGTATAACATGGCATATTTTGCGGGAGTCAGGTTAACAACAGCAGCAATAAATGTGACGATTAGCATCCTAATGAGTTTTCTTACCTTGATTGTCTTCGCTCTCAAGAAGCTTAATAACAAGGTTGCCCCACGCCGAAGAATACCATCTTCATTTGCATCAGGTTCTGAACTGTCAATAAAATCCTCAAGATTATTTTTATTAGCCGAGCCAGGTACCTTTGCCCTGCTGACAGCCAATGAAAGTGCTCGCTTCCCAAGCTCACACGATATGGCAGTATCTCTTGTTGTGATACCAGTCACTACAGGACACATATCAGAGAGTATAACAAAGAACCCTTTCCCTGCAAAACAGTGTTGAACCATATTTATTTTTTATATCAAACAGATATTTCAGACCTCTCAATTGATAAAAACTGCCAGCAATGGGCAATATCATCTCAGCATCTTCAAATTGGAAAGAGAAAACGAAGTACAAAGTAAACTACATACTACAATTCTCTAAAAAGTAATAGGATAGCTTAAAAAATAATGCATTTTGCACAGTATTCACACATGAAAACCTTCTAATGACTTATTCATGAACTGGGTAGCGTCCATCATGAACATAGTATGTGGATAAGCACAAGTCCATAGCAAACCACTAGACTGCAGGAAAGAGGTTTTCTTAATCAAGCATGCTGGAGATCCAAGGATGGAAACAACTAGCCAAGCGATTGAAGTTTCCCCATAGCCAATCAGTAAACATGTAATGTATATAAATCTCCTGAGGTAAATAAAATGTGTGGAAGTTTGTCATGTGGAGTTTTCTTATGTATATCATGCATAGTTCAAATTAGCATAATTTTTATAAAGGTGTATTTAGTCTCTTTCTTGGTGATTTTAACGTCGCTTTCCATAATTTTAACTGATCAGGGTTTTGATGCAAGTGTTTTCTACTAGATTTTGGGCACTTGCACAAGACGTGCAAGACAGTTTGTAAACATGCAAGAAACTAAACATACTGGAAAGGAGGCCATTAAGGATTTTAGAACAGGTATAAGTATTGGAATTCTCGATTTTCTATAGGTATATTCAGAAATTAAAAAGATGTATAAGTGTATTTTTCAAGAAATTACATTTTTAGGTTGTGTAACTATCATTAGCCTAACAGGTTACAAGTTTAGAATTGAGCGTGCACAAGTGATAAAGTGAGAAGGATACATATGAAAATTTTCTATACTTCTGATCTTTAATGTTATGACTATGAATTGTGTAATGATGTTGACCAAATTAAAATTTTTTTTCCAGAGGGTGTATAAATGAAATGAATCTACTCATAGTCTCCAAGATAAAAGAACTTTTCGTCTGTGGACATGGCTAGGCCATGAAACAAAGGTTGGCAAACCCTTCAAATAGGAAATTGCATTAAAATAACAAAGTGAGAACACTGTGTTGTGTTATCATATGTAGATCTTTGAAAATAACTGATCGTGTGTGGTAGGAGCCCAACAAACATTAACAAAAGAAGATATCCGACTGAAGTCTTCAAGTTGCTGCTCCAGATATCAATTTACTGTGTAAAATGTCATGTCCAAACTCCAGACATGCTTTCCATATTTCTTCCAGCTCTCTAAATTGGCCCCACGTTTCTGCTCAGAAAAAATAATGGATGGGGAGAAAGTCACAATAAATCTTAAAACGGCAGTTGGCTGGTAAAAGAACTACCTTATTGATTGTACAAATTTAGCATGCAACCAAGGAGCAACCTATGAAATTCTCCTAGACTAAAAATGGGAAGGTGGAAGATTTGTTGAGAATTGCACTCAACTCTATGACAAAGCCAGCTGCCAAAAAACTAACCGAGACAAGAGACAAAAAGATTGAACTGTCATATTTGACTTTGATTACAAGAATATAAATTTCGAGTTTGATGGTAGGCACAAGATAGGGATTCAGCCAAAAACAAAGAGTTCACATAATGCTTTCTCAACTAATGTTCCAAGCAAGGTTCCAAGTGGCGGATGTTGCGTTCATGGAAGCCAGGGCATAGCAGCCACATCAGCTGAACTTTTCAATTGTAAGTATGTTTTGAGGGGTTTATATAGTGAACAAATGCTTGCAGCTCCACCAACATGTCATAAATTAAAATGAAAAGAAATAAAAGCAAATTTTCTTAACTATTTGTGTCATGTGATATTCCAAATAAACTAAAGCACACCAATATCAAGGAAATGAGGACAAAGAACCAAAACCTGAGGAGAAAGCTCCCTGACCTGCCTCTTCGCCAGCTTCATGACATCTGCGCAAACAGTTCTGACTCTCGAGTCGCAGTGATGGGAAGGAACCTTCACCTTCTGCTCTGCAACCAACATCGAAACCCTCTAAAATGACAACATAAAAAAAAAATCCCATACTCTCAAACCTTTGCTCTCAATTAAATCTGACTAACCTTATATCGACTCCCACAACAGCCCCGCCCTTCTCCAATGGCCCCATAAAAAAATCCCATACTCTCAAACCTTTGCTCTCAATTAAATCTGACTAACCTTTATATCGACTCCCACAACAGCCCCGCCCTTCTCCAATGGCCCCAAACTCTGACAAGCCACCTAAAAGGGATAATTACAGAGTGTAATTTGGCATAAAATGGAGATCTTTTGTGAAAACAAGAAAAAACCCAAATGGGGATACCTGAAGCCAAGCACCAGGAGCGCAGCCGAGATCGAGAACGGACGCGCCCGCACCGATCAGTTTGAACTGCTTCTGCAACTGGAGAAGCTGCTGGGCAACACAAGATCAGAAGAAACAAACAAATCTTTTGATTGATCTTTGGAACGAAAATTGAAGAAAAAAGATGCCACTTTCAGCGCGCGAATCGAGGGAGACGAACCTTGAAGGCCGATCGAGCGACGTAACCGAGGCGCTGAGCCTCTCTGTAGAAGAAATCGGGCGAGCCCGCTCCGCTCATTTCCTCTGCTCTGCCGATTTGGAGAAATCAATGGCGGGTTCAGGAATCGAGCAGGGCCCAAAGCCTAAAACCCTAGCGGAGGGGTTTTTCCTTCAATTTGATCCCATTGGATTGGACCGGATTGGATCCTGTGTGACGTAATCTCAACCCGAACCGTTGATGGCTCTGCCGCCTTTGCCGGTCCGACTTCGCCCTGTTGCGTCACATATCAGCCAGTAGTGAAATTTGAAATTAATCGTCCATCGGCTATAAGGAGAATGAAAAAGGGGCTCCGAGAGAGCAAGAAGAAAAAAAAGGGATATTGATGTTGTTCTCTCTCGCGCGAAGATGAAGACGGACAGATAGACAAAATTTCTATATGAATCACGAGAGAAAATCTCTCTTCGATCGGTTTTGATAAAGCAACATAATGCATATAATAAACCCAACACCGCCACCCTGGGCGACCAGAAGCGTAATTTTCTTTCTTTGTGAGAATTCGTTCGTTAATCGAGTACAAGCGGAATTTAAACTCCAAATCTCCAATCACTTGCATGTTGGATGTATTTTAATTTTAGAGAAAAAACTTGAATTTCCCTCTCATTTGACTTTGGTTTTACTATTACATTGGATAGGAGATGTGAGGTTAAGTAGTATATAGACAAACTCCTCCCATACTTATTGTTATGAATAGTTGGATTATGTCACCCTCCTCATACGCACGCACGTCAAACCGGGTCGGGTTCGTGTGGGGCGCGCCTATGACCTGCGAACACAAATGCAATTCGATTCAGTGATTCTTGAATCTGGAAACTTTCTTGTTTTGATTTTATCTATTTAAATTTTATTTAAAACTCTATCGACTATTCTCATTACAAGAAACAGTTACATTCAAACAGATTCTCTCTCCATCTTATTTCTTTCATTAAAATTCTGAATTCGAGATTACATTTTCGTGATTACTGAAGCTGTTCTTTTCATTCCGGGCAATGAATCTCCGTCTGAGCAAAGACTTAGCTTATTAACCTGGGTGCTTGTGTGCACCCAACGACCTGCGGACATGAATGCAGTTCGATTCAGGGGTTCTTGAATCTGGTAATTTTTTGTTTTGATTTTATCTATTTAAATTTTATTTAAAATTTTGGCAACCATTCTCATGACAAGAAACAGATATATCCAAACAAATTTTCTCTCCCTCGTATTTCTTACATCAAAATTCTGAATTTGAGATTTACATTTTCTAGATTACTGAAGCTGTTGTTTTCATTTCGGGCAACAAATCTCCGTCTAAACAGAGGCCTAACTCATCATCCTGAGTTGGGTGCTGGTAAACTACCGGGGAAGATTTTACCGCTAGAAGAGGAGGTCATTTCAAAGTCCGAATGAGAGACCGACCATCTTTCTTATAGGACAGCTGTAGGCTGCCTAAAAATCACTGAAGCCAAGTCATCAAAAAGTAGAGTCCAACTCCAGACACAGGGCTAATCATAGTCACTATCACAGCACTAAGACGCAAGGGTCGAACCAGCTTCTCAGCCTTACTGCAGTAGCATCACTACAGTACCAAGACACGAGGGTCGAAACCCGCGTCTCAGCATTACTGCAGTAGCATCACTACAGTACCAAGACACGAGGGTCGAAACTCGCGTCTCTACTTTACCACAACGACCAAGATGCAGAGCCCAGAGCCCGCATCTCACACAAAACTTGACGCAGAACTTGAAGCTCACATTTCAACCAAAGGCAAAGTTCAAGCGTTACCTTAATGGTTAAAAGCGAGGTTGCGTTTCAACTACAGAGGAACCCTGCATCTCAGTTATAACTGCCCTCATTATTGGGTCAATCGCTGCCCACAAAATAAGGGAGTTAGCCCCCATTAAGGAGTGTTTTTAGGGGGCACTTTTACGCCGTGAAACCTCTATAAATAGCCTAGTTTTCTATAGTCGAGGGAAAAATCTGGTCAGAAGAACTTCGGTTGTAAGCCGTAGAAGGACCAAGATCTCCAGCTAAAAGAAAGAGAGAGTTCAACTCTTCTAATAACTTGCTGCATAAGAGTTTGTTCTTGCTTAAAGTCTCCTTGAGATTCTTGTTGGATAGAAGCTGTGTTACTTCGTTCACCATCTAAAAGAAGATTCCCAAGAAGTCTTGAAGTTCACCCAGTCAACGGAAAAAGATTCACTTTCCATCGCCACATCAAGAACCCGACATTAAACAAAGAGGAGATTTGAGCTTGAATATCTCCCTTCTCTTGTAAAAGGATTATTGATCCGCTGTAATTTTCTTTACCATCAAATAAAGAATTTACACTTCGATCTTCGATTTTCTCACCAAACAAGAGATGGCGACTCCGCTGGGGAATACTTTCTCTACCGATGAGCAAGTTGTGACGCAAGCAAGGTGGCGTCACCTACATGGGAAAAATGGTCGAATCACTCATTGTCGAGTTTCGACCAGGCAAAATAAAGAGTTCCTCTCTTCCGGCTCCAAATCCTAGAGCGCAGTACCGCAAGGTCTCCTCGGGCACCCGCTCTCAAATTCACTTTGAGATCCCTTCAGATACGACTGACAAGAAGAGTGCTATGGCTAATCATATCACACGTAATACCCGCGTCAACGTCTCCCATGAGACCCGCGAGGTTAGCGTTGCTGATATTCAGCCCGTTCGTGCCCGTCGTCTTCCTCAGTTTCAGGTCACCGGAGTTTCCCAACACCTGTACGTGTGTACTGGAATGCTGAACGACGATAGAGACGACGTGCGCGTCAACTACAAGCGCGAGAAGTTGGAATAATTACCTGTCCAGCAGATATAGAATGCAAGGCTCAAGCCCGCGTCTCTCCTAAACCACGTCAGACGGTGAAGTCCGCGTTTGGAGACCTAAACGCGAAGCCCATAAGGCCGGCGTTTCTGAAGCTCCACTTCCCAAACGCAACGTTCGGCAGCGCGAAGTACGTACCTCTTCTCAGAGACGCAAGACCCGCGTCTCCCCAATCAGACGCGGAATTGAGAAAATACGAGTATCTCAACCGTCGCTAGCTAAACGCGACAACCAGCAACGCAAGGTCCGCATCCCTTCTCAGCAGAGACGCGAGGCCTGTGTTCTCAAGCTGAAATGTGAGAGCCGCGTCTGTCTTACAGGACGTGAGCTCCGCGTCTCAGACCCTGCGTCTCAGCTTTGCGACGCAATGATAGCTCTCAGAAGCTGAAAAGCCCTCAACAACCTAAGGTTGATCTCTTTAGTCCTCCTCCGACAGATCTAAGAGATTATTTGACAAAGAAAATTAGTGCTAATCAGATCACTCCATCTTGTTGCTGTGAATGGCTCATCACAGCATACTCTCTGAATGCCGCTGCAGCTCACATACAAGTAAACAGTCTATGTTTAGATGACTGGCCTCAACCTCCGAACAGCCAAGAAGCGCTCGTTCTCGCAGAAAGGGAGCCTTCTCTGACATGGAGTACCCTGAAGTCACTGCAAACATGGTAAGCAGAAGTAGGGAAAATAACCGGCGGTCAGCTCCGATAAGTCTGACATGGAACCAGAATGAGTGTATCAGCATACTCGCACTTAGACTGGTGCGGTCGCCCCGATCAACTACAGTGCCCTAGCTCGGGGCATTAAAATAAATGAATCACATTCCGCCGTTGCAGAATAGCAGGTCTCGAACTCTTCCATAGAGAAGGAAGCCTTTGCGTACATTGCAAATACTCCCGAGGAGACAGTCAGGCGCTTTGAACAGCAAGCCCAGGTCTAGAGGGAACAATTTGATATGATTCGCGCTCAACAAGAATCTATTAATACCTCAAGTAGATGCTCACACAATTGCTTGAAGACAAGAGGAAGTCAACCGACAAAACTTCTTCTAAGAAGTCTAAAGGCAAACGGAAAGAAGGAGAAAGCTCATCTTCCATACATTCGAGGAAAAGGAGCAACCTAATTCCGAGTCGTCTAAATCCTCGTCTAAAGAGGAAGGCAGCCTAGAGAATGGGGGCATTCATTCCAAAAGAATGAGTCAATTGGAGCAGTGTCTGGAAGCCCTTACCAACCGGAAAGTCCTCCAGGAAGCAGGAGTGGTCCTGCATATCCGGCTGAGTGGGACTTGTCCCATACCCTCCTAAGTTCAAAACTCCGACCCTACAGACTTTTGACGGCAAAGGGTTACCGAACCAACACATATACTACTTCAAGTCTCAGACAGGAAATGTGGTAGATAATGATACCATCTTGGCACGCTTGTTCATCGACACTCTAAAAGGGCTCGCTTTTGAATGGTTCATGAAACTCCCAGAAGGCTCCATTAAAAACTGAGGTGATCTAGAGAAGCTCTTCCTGACACGCTTCTTTGAAGATGACTCGGAGATCATAATGCCCACTCTTCTGGCCACGAAGCAGCGAAAGGGAGAGTCAGTCAAAATATTTGTGGGATGATTTTGGAATATGACACTCCGATGTCCCAGCGGTATGACCCAGGCCACCCTAGTAGAAACATGCCACCATAATTTACAAACTTCACTCCTAGTTCAAATAGGAGTTGCTGAAAGCTGCACCTGGAAGCAATTAGTCCAGCAAGGTGAACAGGCTGAAGAAATTGTCGCCAGGGTTAGGGCAGAAGAAAATAAACTCAGACCTGAAAAGTCGACAAGGCGCATGCCAGAACATCTTTTCAATCAAAAAGAAAAGATAATTTGGCGACGGAGACAAAATCTCCGTCAAACCTCAGCCGGTTAGGGGAGATGGTTCTTTAAGTCAGCCACGCGCCAACAAGCAGTATTCCTTCAAAGATGAGCATGTCGATTCGTTATTCAAGTTACTCAACAAGAGCAACAGATTGAAGCTTCCTGAAGCTAGACGTCCTGAAGAAATCAACAAGTCCGTTTTCCTAACTACTGCCTGTATCATAGGATGCTAAAGCACTCCACCAAGAGCTGTTACATCTTCAAAGACATCCTTCAAGCTCTGATCGATGCAGAAGTGCTAAAGCTCCATCCAGAGCAGAAGAAAGTGACGGCTAATATGACATCATTTCTTCAGTTTAGAAAATAGCCTCCAGTACCATCCGGAGTAGTTCCCATCCAAGAGGAGAACTAAGAATGATCAATACAGACCCGCAACACCAACAAGAGAAGGGTCTTGTACCTATCCCCACACCTCAGGGAGAAATTATGTGGGTTCATCACAACTTGTAGAAGGCCAACAGTGGATTACTGTTACCAACAGAAAGTCCAAAGGCAAAGCGAAAGCTTCATCCTGCAACGTGGTGTACGCATCTTCTCGGGAGGCAGAAACCGATGTTCCCTCACTAACTGATTCGGAAGAGGAGACAATAGTCCTTGCAACATAACTCAATAAACCGCTCGTGGCAGAAACTCGTTCGGGTTAGTCATATTTAAAGAAGTATGACGAGATGGTGGCAAGCCCTCCTAAACCTAATGCAGAGTCAGCCAAGCCCTTTGCGAAGCAACTGGTGGAGAAGCAGAAAGAACTTCAGTTTTTTAAGGCTCTCCCAAAGGGCAACGCGAAAAGATCCACAACACCTTACCGCTTTGACGTCCTGGCTCAATTGGCCAATATCCCGACCAGAATCACCCTTTACTAACTCCTGAGACTATCAAGTCAACAAGAGAAGCTCTGAGGGAAGCCCTAACTGATGTTGAGATCTTCATGGCCCAGATCCCGACTGGAACACAGGAGGAAGATGTAGAGGATTGCCTCCATGCCTCCCAAAATGCCCCTTGCATTACCTTCACAACAGATGACATGTAGGTTAAGGGGAAGCATGATTGGCCCTTGTACTTCACAGAGTATATTGGATCGTCTGAAGTAAGCCACATTCAGGTAGATCTAGGATCCGCGTTAAGCATCATGCCTCGCCGGGTCATGCAACACTTAGGAATTCCCACCTACCAATTGAACGCCACCCAAACCACCATCTATGGTTTTAACGCCAATGGTACGCGCCCAATGAAAAAGATCAAGCTCAAATTTCAGATCGGGGACCTAAAGTCTGAAGTGACGTGTTATGTAATCGACGCCGACACTTCATACGACTTGCTGCTAGGATGACCTGGATTCATCGTAATTCCATCGTCCCTCTACTCTCCATCAAGTTATGAAGTACATTGATGGAAGTGAGAAAGTCCAAATGTTGACTGCCGAAATCCATTCAAGGGGATAGAGAACTATTTCACAGACTCTATCCTGTACCGAGACTCTCTGAAAACGAACGAGAACCCACAGCCAGAGGAACCAGACTCTGGTAATGAAGCTAACACTGAACCAGAGGCGGAAGAAGAGTGCATGTGGGAATTAAATCCACTTGTAACGAGCATTAATAAGCTCGGTGTTAATAACACCGCCGAAGATATAGGCGAGTCGTATATTAATGAAGAGTTAAATTTGGCTTACTTTTCTGTGTTTTGCTTCTGATTTAGTGCCATCAGACACTAGTACAGAGGTAGATAATGACCCCTGATCGGCAATGGATGCTCTGACATCGTTGCATGTACCAATGAAGTCATCCCTCAAAACATACCAAGATGTCGGTGATGCACAAGAATCAGTATTCATGGTCCTAGCACGACACAAAGGCCAAAATCAATTCTTTTCGGAAGAACTAAGTTCGAATTGATGTCTCGGAAGACTCAGAAAGCGAGAACGAATCTCCTCAGTTCTCTTATTATAAGCCAAATGTACTCAGAATGATGGAGAGGATGGGGTATGATCTAACAAATGGTCCTGGTTTGAACTTCGGCAATGGAAGAAGAACACTACCTCGATCTTTCGTTCCGAAAGGGAAGACTCCTGACTATTACCATCAAACTCGCAGGGGTTTGGGCTATGTGTCAACTCTAATTCCATCAGCCTCTGAGTCCGAAGAGTCATTATACCATGATTACTCATCTGGCACGTCATCGTGGGAGTCGGACGTCAGTATCGGCAACCTCTTCGGAGACTTTTAGTAAACATGGTTTCAACAAGCTACCTGAAAGACGGAGATGAAGAAACGATCTAGTCTGATACAGATCCTTGGATCAAACACCTAAATACTCTCTGGGATGTTCACTTTGAACAACGCGAACCACCCACGGAGGATAAAGTTACCCAGATTAATCTGGGAGATGAGGCTAATCCTAAACCCATCTTTATAAGTGAAAGTCTATCATCCTCTGAAAAAGAAGATTTAATATCTCTTGTGCGGGAGTATATAAATGTTTTCTCTTGGAAATACGAGGACATGCCTGGGCTTGATCCTCGAGTGGCTATGCATCGCCTTAACATTAATTCAGACGTGAAGCCAGTCAAACAGCAACAGTGATGGTTTCGTCCAGAACTAATGGAAGCAATCCAGTCAGAGGTCAAGAAGTTTATAGACTCTGGCTTCATTAGGGAGGAGCAATACCCTGATTGGGTAGCCAATATCGTCCCCGTTACCAAGAAAAATGGGAAGATCCGAATTTGCATCGATTTTCACGATCTAAATGAGGCCTGTCCCAAAGACGAATTCCCTCTCCCAATCACGGATGTCATGATTGACAATACGTGCGGGTTTGAACGAATGTCCTTCATGGATGGATTCTCAGGGTACAATCAAATCAAAATGTACCCTGATGATGAAAAACATACTTCTTTCAGGACACCACTGGGGGTATATTGCTATATTGTCATGCCCTTCGGACTGAAAAACGCTGGGGTAGCATATCAGAGAGCTATGAATCCAATTTTTCATGAATACATGCATAAAACAGTAGAATGCTATGTCGACGACATTACAGTGAAAAGCCGCGCCAAGGGCGACCACATAGCAGATCTGAAGACAGTTTTTCAAATCATGCGGGCACATCAGTTGAAGATGAACCCCACCAAATCTTTTCTGAGGGGTAGCCAGCGGTAAATTCCTAGGGTTTGTGGTGACATCCAAAGGAATTAACTTAGACCCAGAAAAAGTCCGCGCTATCCAGGAAATGCAACCTCCTCAGAGGATTGCAAAGGCGACTAGCGTACATCCGGAAGTTTATTTCAAATCTCGCCGGAAGATGCCAACCCTTCACCAGATTGATGAAGAAGGTGTTTCGTTCATCTCGGATGATGCTTGCCAACAAGCGTTCGAGAAAATCAAACGATACTCAAGCAACCACCCGTATTTACAGCTCCGGTTTCAGGAAAACCTTTCTTGCTATATGTCCGAGCGATGGATCATTCCTCAGGAGATTTACTAGCCCAGAATAATGATCAGGACATGAGCAGACAATCTACTATCTGAGCAGAACTATGATTGGAGTCGAGCATCGGTACAACCCAATCGAAAAGGAATGATTGGCATTAGTGTTCGCTGTCCAGAAAATGCGGCACTACTTGGTGGGCCAGACTATAAATGTCCTATCAAAAGTCAACCCTTGAGGTTGCTCGTGATGAAGCATCATCACTAAATGGTCGACTGGCAAAATGGGCCATACTGCTATCCCAATATGAGATGCGCTTTCAACTATAAAAAGCCGTGAAGGGACAAGCAGTGGCGTTTTCCTGACTGCGCATCCAGATCCGAGGGCAACCGAACTTTACGAGATTTTCCCAGACGAAGTCGCTAAAGTTTGTATGACCTAGACATCTTTTGAAAGACAGGTGTGGTAACTCTTCTTCAACGGGGCATCGAGGATAGGTCCGCAAGGGCATGTCATAGCAGGAGTGGGGGTAGTACTGGTCTCCCCACAGAACTATGTGATCCCTCGAGCATTCTCATTAACCGAGCCCTGTTCCAACAATGTAGCGGAATACAATGCCCTCTTGATTGGGATACAAATCGCCAATGAGATTGGCGTTAAAAATCTCGAAGCATACGGTGACTCTAAACTCATCGTTAACCAAGTTTGCAGGGAGTACGAAGTCAGACGTGAAGACTTAGTACCCATTACAACGCAACTATTCACATGGCCGTGAGGTTCAAAAATTTTTACATCGACCATGTACCACGCCAGCAAAATGCGCACGCATATGCACTGACATCTTTTGTTGCCTCTTTAGCCCTTCTAGCTAGAGTAGTAGAGAAAGTACTTGTCTACAATCATGACTTGTATTGCCCAAGAGTCATTTTTGAAGATCACCAAAAGCCGACAGGAGACTGTCAAGCCAAAGAAGCTCTAGAAACTTCAACAGGAGCAGAGCCTAAGGATTGGCGATTCCCCTACATCGACTATGTATTGTACGACATCCTGCCTGATGATCCCAAAGAGGTGGCTGCCATTAGAAGGAAAGCCCACAAATTCTACTATAATGCGATCACACAAACACTGTATCGCCGATCATAGTATGGCTCCTCCTCTGCTGTCTGTCATATAAGAAGGCACAGGAAGTACTCAAAGAGCGTATGATGGCATGTGTGGAGCTCATCAGCCCGGTCTGAAGCTTGAGGATCGACTCCGAAGATTGGGATATTATTGGCCTAAGATGATCTCGGACGCCATCACTTACGCTAAACAATATTATGCCTGTCAGGCCCATGGTGACTTCATCCATCAAGCACCAGGATATCTTCGCTTTACAACCTCAACCGGGCCATTTGAGATGTGGGAATGGACGTGGTCGGCCCTATTAGCCCACCTTCATCCAAAGGACATCAGTTCATCTTAGCTATAACCGTTGGGCTGAGGTTATTCCCTTGAGGGAGGTAAAGGCATCTGACGTAATCAAATTTGTTAAACATCACGTCATTTATCATTTTGTGTACCACGACGGATTGTTCATGATAATGGGCCCCAGTTCGTTAGCCAGACTTTTCAGAGGTTCTGCAACAAGTTCAGTGTGGCGCCCCGATCCGGTGGGTACGGGGACGCCACTACGGCGTACATACGCAGGGCGATGGTACCATCACGTATGTACGCTAAGCATCAATACAAAACAATACAGGGATCAGAGTGCGAAAATTACATGATATTATACATTCTAATACAAAATAGTATAAGTACTTAGTCATCACAGATTGTGACATAATATTACATAAATGTTACATCACCAGATAGTACAAAAGTAGACTGTACAAGGTACAAAAGATAGAACTCATGAGCTGGAAGAGGGAATCTCGCGAGCGGGGAAGACGAGATGGAACTATGGCTGATCCGCCTGCTCCTCGAAGTAGGCCTGATCCTCAGCTGAAGGGTCCACCTCGGTTCAACCTACTAAATCTGAACATACAAATTCAGGGTTGTTAGTGAGCAACCCAGCGAGTGCAAGAAGAAGCCAAGTGGCAAGTATGAATAAAAATAAGTGCATCATGTCAAGTATAATGTACCCAAATCAGTAAGTAAGGAATAACCACAATAAATAGTGAAATATGGAAATGACATTAAAATTTATGTGGCATGAAATAAAGCAAGTGTAGCAGGTCAAATATCATGTAATCAAATTAGCAAGCATGGAGTAACTATAATAAATAGCAAGTATGAACACGACAATAAAATTTATGTAGCATGAAGTCAATTATCAAGTTATTATTAAGACTCACTCAATTTGTATGTTTCGGCATATGATCAGTGCCATATACTTCCGCATACAAGCCGAGCGAGGTTAGTTATTGAAAATTGATGGGGAATGACGAACCATGTTTAGAATGGGTCATTTACATGCCCGGGACAACGGTCCAGGAGTATCCGCTACTGAGCCAGAACGTACCGCTAGGCACCGAGACTTACTATATGCCCGAAGGTCTTAGTATATACCCGAACAGGAATAGAGTGTCACTGTTCCCCACAGGATATACCCAGGGGATTATAGCACACCCGGCAGGCAGGCAAGGGGTAGAGGTGCCAGTACACCCCTCGAAAATGCCTGGTGGCCTCCAGGTCAAATCCAACAGGAATAGTTATACAACATATGTATGGCCACCATAAACACAGAAGCTATATCGATACCCATCAATTTTTCCCATCCCGGTGTAAGTTGTTTAAATATAACAGAGTCTCAAATAATAATGTCTACAGGGTATTCACAAGAGTACAACATCCATGGTTATCCTATTACGGGGGTCAACAGGAGTATAATATCAGGAGTAATGTCAGGAGCCTCCCTATTTCAGGGGTTCAAATACACAAGAGTTCAGGAGTACAGAGTTCAGGAGTACCAAATATCTGGTAATAATATAATAGTCATGCCAAATCCCCGTAAAAGTGATAGTCATGAATATGTCATATAATACAGGTATCCGGGGTGGTAGTGTTCGGTCAAGGGTCACAATGTCAAGTCAATGTACTTATACCAACGAGAGCATGTCATATACCAGGTGTCAGGATCAGGTGTCAAGTATGACATATATCAAGTACCGTGTCTAAACATCAAGTGCCGTGGGACAAGTTTCAAATATCAAGTGCCGGTGCAAATACCGAGTATCAGTGTAAATACCGAGTGCCGGAGTCATAAATCATATATCAAGTGTAACATGCCAAGTGTCGGGTGTAAATACTGAGTACCGATGTAAATACCGAGTGCTGGTGTCATGAATCGTATACCAAGTATAACATGCCAAGTGTCGGGTAAATACTGAGTACAACATTATTTATTAACTCGCATAGCATGGTATCATATACTAAAACTACAGTAGCAAGTGCTAGGTATTAAATATTACGGTGGTAACAAGATGTTCCCATATTAGTTAACATACTATAAACATTTGAGTGGTAGTTATTTGGCATAAAATAAACACTCGCCTAAAATCCGGGACGCAATACCGAGAAAAATCCGGGGAGTCCGCTAACACGCGCCATCATATTATTAGCCCATAAATATATTAAAATATACACACACACACACACACACACACACACACACACATATATATATATATATATATATATATTTATAAATATTAGAGAGGGAATGAGAGAGGAGAGAGAAAGTCGTAGGAAGGAGAGAGAGAAAGAGAGAGAAAATAGGGTATTTTTAGAAAAGGGAAATGAATTAAAAGGGGAGGGGTAGGGTTGTAAATATAGGGTAGTAATTTGAGGGAGAGGGGATGGGTATTTTAGGAATGTGGGAAATTTGTGTTTAATTAGGGAAAAGAAAGGGAAAAGAAAGAAATGAAGAAGGAAAGAGAAAGAAAGAAAGAAAGAAAAAAATGGAAGGGTGGGGGAGGTTGCCGGCCGATGGAAGGGGGGGGGAGGTGGCCGGCGGCCGGCCACCGCCGGCGGCCCTGGGGCAGCCGCGCACTGCCGGAGGTGGAGGGGGTGGCTCTTGGCCCGGGGTGGAGTAGGGAGGAGTGGGGGAAAACTTTGAAGTTGGTTGTTATTGTTGTTGTTGTTGTTTGGTGGTGGTGGTGGTTGTGGAGGTTGTTGGAGGTGGTGGGGAGTTGGAGGAGGAGGAGGAGATGATGATGGGGTGGTTGGAGTGGAGGATTTGGTGGAATTGGTGGTGTATTTTGGAGGAGAAGGAGAAGAAGAAGAAGAAGTGTTGGGTTATATTGAAATTGGAAGAATGGAGAGGAAATTGGAGATGGTGGAAGTGGGGAAGGGAAGAGGGGAGGTAGGGGGTGCGGCGACGGTGGTGGTGGTGGTGGAGGCGGCGGTGAAGAGGAGTTGGGTGATGGTGTTTGGTGAGAGATGAAAATAAAGAAGTTGAAGAAGGAAAGATATTTAAGAAAAGAAGGAGAGGGAGAGTAATGGAGAGGGATAGGGGGATGGGAGTTGCTTGCTGCTGTTTTGCAGCTGCAGCAGGGCTACAGGGGGTGGCTGGTGGTTGAAATGCAAGGTATGGGTGTTGGAGTGAAGGAGAAGAAAAGAAAGAAAGTTAACGAAAAAGGAAAAAAATTAATAAGAAAATAATTAAAATAGTTTAAAATTTTTATATTAAATAATTTATTTATTATAATTTCTAAAAGTACAAAGTAGGGGAGTAGATAAGGAAAAAGTAAGAAAAGAAATTGTTGGTAAATAATATTATTATTTTAATAGGGCGAAAATTTGACTGTTTCAGAAATATTCCGAAAAATTCTCAAAAATAGAAATATTATTCTAAGATACTTAGTGAAATCAGATTCAAAAAATTCAATATAATTTTTAAATTAAAAATCTTAGAATTTTTCAATGATACCGGCCGACACCTGAATCAGTCAAATTTTGATAAATTTAGAAAAATTCCAAAAAATGTTTTTAGATAGAAAATGAAATTCTAAGAAGTACCGTGAAAGCAGTTTTTAAAAGTTTGATCCCATTTGAAAACTAAAAATCTGGGAATCAGTCAGCGATGCCTACTGACACCGGTTTTGGAGATTTTGCAGAAAAAATCTAAAAAATTCTAAAAAATCACGAAAAATCTAAAATATTAGAAAACAGTGTCTGAAACTGAAATCGATCAAATCAGACCACCAGAAAGTCAAATCGGGCAGCATGATGGTATCGGGCTCTCTGTCCGGGTCAGGGCTTACTCTAGGTCTGAGAATTCAGATCCGATATACAGTAATATAAGAAATCACAACCTATCAGGGTACGTATCAGGAAGAAAATTGAACAATACGGTCAAAAACTTTTAGGACACGTATCAGGGTACGTATCCCGGGATCGGGGTGCTACAATCTACCCACCTAACAAAAAATTCGTCCTCAAAATTTCTATAAGGAAGGAGATGAACATGGAAATAAAGAATTGATAAGACAAGATATGGAGTACATGAGGAAATTTACCACTCAAGGCTCGAATAGATGAGGGTAACGGTCACGAATGACGTCTTCCCGCTCCCAAGTTGCTTCTCCCGGACTATGCCTGTTCCATGAAACTAGCACCAACGGTATGGTCTGGTTCTTCAGGGTCTTAACACTTCTGTCCATAATATCAATTGATTGCTCAGTATTTGACAAATCCGGCTACAACTCCAACTCAGAATAATCCAATATATGGCTCTCGTCCCTGATGTATCTTCTCAGCTGTGACACATGGAACACATTGTGCACTCCTTCCAGTGATGGAGGCAGTGCCAATCTTTAGGCCACTTCTCCTACTCGCTCCAATATCTCAAACGGGCCTATATACCTCGGACTCAGCTTCCCATGTGCACCAATCTGATCACTCCCTTAGTCGAAGATATCTTCAGAAACACATGTTCTCCCATCTGGAACTCCAACGGTCTTCTATTGGATCTGCCCGACTCTTCTGTCCCTTGTGCCACACGAAGGTGCTCTTGGATGGTCCTGATCTTTTTCACTGCCTGTACTATCACATCTGGCCCCAAATGCCTTCTCTCACCAATTTCATCCCAACACAATGGTGATCTGCATCTCCTGTCGTATAGGGCTTCAAACGAAGCCATCTTAATGCTCGCCTGATAGCTGTTATTGTAGGAAAACTCTGCCAAATGTAGATGGTCTTCCCATGATCCCTTGAAGTCTATCATACAAGCCCTCAACATGTCTTCTAGGATCTGAATGGTCCGTTCGGACTGCCCGTCTGTCTCTGGATGATAGGATGTGCTAAACTTCAGATGGGTCCCCAGACTCTCTTGAAGGCTCTCCCAGAAGTGAGATCTGAACCTCGTGTCTCTGTCCGACATGATACTCACAGGAACTCTATGCAGTCGAATAATCTCCCTCAAGTACTTGTCTGTCAGAAGCTCCGTAGATTGTCCCACTCTGAATGGAATGAAATGTGCTGACTTAGTAAGACAGTCAACGACTACCCATACTGCATGTTCCCCTTTGGACTGCGGGGTAGAGCGGTGACAAAATCCATAGTAACATGCTCCCACTTTCATTCTGGTATTGGCAAAGGATGTAGTAATCTAGCTGGTCTCTGGTGTTCAACCTTCACTTGCTGACACACTAGACACTTCGTCACATATTGTACGATCTCTCTCTTCATCACATTCCACTAGAAATGTTGCTTCAGATCCTGATACATCTTAGTTCCTCCACGGTGTATAGAGTAAGCTGAGCTGTGGGCTTCAGCTAAGATCTTTTGTCTAATCTCCCCCTGAGGCACACAAATTCTGCCCCTGAAATAGAGTGCACCATCAGTATGTATGCAAACATCTGATCTCAGCCCTGCTTCCACCTGCTCTCTGAACTTCAGCAATCTGGGATCTTCTCTCTGAGCTTCTCTGATCTCCTCCATCAATGTAGGCTGGATCTGAAATGCCATCAATTGCACGGATCCACTGGCCCTCCGAATCACCATAAAATCTAGCCGCCTCATCTCCTTGAGTAGCTCCTCTTGCTGAGTGAGCAACATAACCATGTTGGCTTTAGGTCTTCTACTCAGTGCATCTGGCACAACATTAACCTTGCCAGGATGGTACTGCAGATCTATATCATAATCTGCCATTAACTCGAGCCATCGCCTCTGCCTCATATTCAACTCCTTTTGAGTGAAAATGTACTTCAAGGTCTTGTGATCAGTGTAAATCAACACTCGGTCACCAAGTAGTTAATGCCTCCATATCTCCAACGCAAAGATCACAGTTGCCAGCTCTAGATCATGCGTTGGGTAGTTCTTCTTATGAGGCTTTAATTGCCTGGATGCATAAACCACTACATGTCCATGCTGCATCAATACGCATCCAAGACCCTTCCCTGAAGCATCACTGTACACAACCATCCCTCCTGTCCCTGGGGTGTCTTCAAGATTAGAGCTGAAATCAACTTGTTCTTCAACTCCTCAAAAGCAGACGCACACTTCTCAGTTCATAAGTACTTCTCTTCCTTCCTGGTAAGTTTGGTCAAAGGAGCTGCAATCTTCGAGAAGTCCTGTACGAACCTTCGATAATATCCAGCTAGTCCGATGAAGCTCCTGATCTCTGTCACGGACTTCAGAGTCGGCCAATCCTTCACCGCTTGAATCTTCCTGGGATCCACCGAGATTCCTTCCTTAGAAACAACATGGCCCAAGAATGCTATACTCTCTAGCCAGAACTTACACTTGCTAAGTTTGGCATGAAGCTGCTCAAGTCGGAGTGTTTATAGAACAACCCTCAGATGCTCTGCTTGCTCCTCTTCATTCTTGGAATAGACCAAAATATCATCAATGAACACCAACACAAACTTGTCCAAATAGGGTGAGAAGATTCTATTCATCAAGTCCATAAAGTCTACTGGGGCATTTGTAACTCCAAAGGGCATAACCAGGAACTCGTAATGACCATAGCGAGTCCTAAATGCCGTCTTCTGGATGTCTTCCTTCTTCACCTTTAACTGATGGTACCCCGACTGCGATCTAACTTCGAGAACACGTGGGCCCATGAAGTTGATCAAATAGATCATCAATCCTTGGCAAAGGGTACTTGTTTCTTGATGGTGACTTTGTTCAACTCTCTGTAATCAATACAAACCTCTTGCCACCATCCTTCTTGTTTGCCAACAACACTGGTGCTCCCCAAGGTGAAGTACTCGGTCTAATCAGACCCTACTCGAATACTCCAGTAGCTGCTCCTTCAATATAGCCAATTCAGTTGGTGCCATCCGGTATGGTGCTTTAGAGATGGGAGTCGCTCCTGGAATAAGGTCAATAGAGAACTTCACAACTCTGTCAGGTGGAAGTCCTGATATCTCCTCAAATACATCCAGGAAATTCATTCCATACTGACACCGTCTTCTTCTTATCTTCTGCAGTGGCATAATCTAGTTGATCCTCCTTCCTGTGGGGCTTGCGTTCACCAAAGAACTGAAACTTCAGTTGGTGTAGAATTCTGAAGATCACCTTCTTATTCCGACAGTCGATCACCACATGATACTTTCTGAGCCAAGTCATGCCTAGGATCACATCGTGCCTCCAGTGTCCAGTACGAACATTTCGGCTTCTAACTTCCTACCACATAACTCCACAGTGCACGCCTTGCAAATCTTGTTAGTAATGACTACTCATTCCCCATACTAATTTCCCACTGGTCACCCATACATACTAGGGGTATAGAATGCAAAGCAGTAAATCTACTGGATATGAAGTAATGTGATACACCGGAGTCAAAGAGTGATAAGACTGGAACTTAGTGGACCAAGATTGTACCTACCACTACTTCTCCAGATGCCTCAGCTTCCTCTGCTGTCAAGTTGTAGGCCTGGCCTCTCTCGCGGCCTACTCCAGTCCTGGGTCCCCTCTGAGCCTGACCCAGAGTCCGACACTGGGAAGGAAGTGGAGCTCCTCTACCTACTGGTCCTGGATCCTCCTCATCGGTGGTGCTGAAAATGCTGGGGGAGCCGCTCGAGCTGGAGGTGCTGGTGGTGCCACTCGAGCTGGAAGTGCTGGTGGCATTGGAGTTGCATTCCAGGTCTTCTTGAATGGACACTCTCCCACTGAGTGGTTGCCGGATCCACATGCCAAACACAGCCCATTGGCCATACGGCAGTTCCGCTGATTGTGTCCAGGCTTCTGATAATATCCATACACAAGCTGCTGAGAAGGAGGCTGAAATGGCCGCTTGGCTACAGGGGCACCAAAAGATCTGACTGGATTCCCCTGTGCACCTGCTGGAATTGGCGCTTCATAGGCTTGTGCTGCGGCTCAACTCTCCTCTTCTTCTCCAATCCCTGCTCCATATCACGAGCAACAGAAAGAACTTGAGAGTATGTTTTCAGCTGGTGGGGTATAAGTAACATCTGAATATCCACCCTCAGTCCTTGCTGAAATCTGCTACCCTCTTCTCCTCATCGGCCACCATATACGGTGCAAACCGACTAAGTCTCAAGAATTCAGCAGCATACTCATCTACCGATCGATTCCACTACTACAGCTTGATAAACTGCTCCTCCATCTCTTTCTGAGTAGTTGCAGGGAAAAACCTCTCATAGAATCACTTCGATAACTGGTCCCAAGAGATAGGCTTTCCCAGCCTCGCCTCTTCGGCTAGCCACCAGGTCCTCGCCACATCCTTCAACTGGATCTTGGCCACTTCCACCTAGTTCTCACCAGGAATTCTGGCAGCCTTCAGAAGGTCAGTCATGTCGATCAACCACTGCTCTGCATCCAGGGGCTTCTCCGTGCCTGAAAATTCTGTCGGCTGTAATCTCCTGAAATCCGATATAGTATCCGGCCTCTGCTCCTGGGGTGCAGTCAGCAATCCTTATCGCAAGAGCTCTGTCTGCTGCTGCTGGCTAGTCATCATCCCCTGGAGTATCCTCATCATGTTGTTCTCCCTGTACGAACCTTCACGGGAAGTGCCAGGACCATTACGTGTCCCCCGTCTCTCCATATTCGAGCTGACTGAAAAGATGGTGAAATAAGGAACTGCATGAGATTTCAGAAATCAAGGGATGGATTTCAAGGAAAGAATAGATAACTTTGTACTTATAATTAGAATGTATAGTAAAGACCCGTGTGACTCGGTCGCAAATTAACCCAATATTAATTTGCAGACTGGCTGTATTGAAGGTGTGAGAGCCTAGGCTCTAATACCAACCTGTAGCGCCCCGATCCGGCGGGTACAGGGACGCCACTGCGACGTACATACGCATGGCGATGGTACCATCACATATGTACGCTAAGCATTAATACAACACAATACAGGGATCAGAGTGCGGAAATTACATGGTATTATACATTCCAATACAAAATAGTACAAGTACTTATCATCACAGATTGTGACATAATATTACATAAATATTACATCACCAGATAGTACAAAAGTAGACTGTACAAGGTACAAAAGATAGAACTCACGAGCTGGAAGAGGGAATCTCACGAGCGGGAAAAACGGGATGGAACTACGACTGATCCGCCTGCTCCTCGAAGTAGGCCTGATCCTCAGCTGAAGGGTCCACCTCGTTCCAACCTGCTAAATCTGAACATACAAATTCAGGATTGTTAGTGGGCAACCCAGCGAGTTCAAGAAGAAGCCAAGTTGCAAGTATAAATAAAAGTAAGTGCATCAGGTCAAGTATAATGTACCTAAATCAATAAGCATGGAATAATCACAATAAATAGTGAAATATGAAAATAACATTAGAATTTATTTGGTATGAAATAAAGCAAGTGTAGCAGGTAGGGGTGCCATCGGATCGGATACGGATCGGATATTACCTCTACCATATCCATATCCGCACCCAACCTTCGGATACGGATACGGATACGGATATTGGCGGATGTGAAAAAATGATATCCGTATCCGCTAAAATCGGATATCAGATATAAATCGGATATTAGCGGATCGGATGCGGATACTAATCGATATGTTAAAAATGGATATGATTAAAGATAAATTAAACAGAAATACTTATATTACTTTTATCTCATCTACTACAATATTAAATGTGATACATACTATGATATTATTGTGTACATATCAATACATTCATCGTATTCATTGTCATTTGACTTCTATAACAATAGATTACACGTCCTCCGGTGCTAAATGCCAATTCGGATGCCATGATTGATGTCGAAATACTCAAAATATCATGTGGTGCTCTTACAAGAATCGAATACTTTTCACTATTACTTTTCACCAACTCAAAATATCAAAATTTAATACCTATTCTATTGAAGAATAGTCTTCTCCATACCGATATCATTATGAAGCACGCAACATTCGGATATCGGATCGGATACGAATAAGATATTACTTTTACCATATCCGTATCCGCACCTACCTTTCGGATACGGATACGGATACGAATATTGACGGATGTGAAAAAATGATATCCGTATCCGGATTGGAGGCGGATTCGGATGCGGATATCCGCGGATAATCCGTATCCGGTGGCACCCCTAGTAGCAGGTCAAATGTCATGTAATCAAATTAGCAAGCATGGAGTAACTACAATAAATAGCAAGTATGAACACGACAATAAAATTTATGTAGCATGAAGTCAATTATCAAGTTATTATTAAGACTCGCTCATTTGTATGTTTCGGTATATGATCAGTGCTATATACTTCCGCATACAAGCCGAGCGAGGTTGGTTATTGAAAATTGATGGGGAATGATGAACCATGTTTAGAATAGGTCTTGTACATGCCCGGGACAACGGTCCAGGAGTATCCGCTACTGAGCCAGAACGTACTACTAGGCACCGGGACTTACTATATGCCCGAAGGTCTTAGTATACGCCCGAACAGGAATAGAGTGTCACCGTTCCCCACAGGATATACCCAGGGGATTATAGCACACCTGGCAGGCAGGCAAGGGGGTAGGGGTGCCAGTACACCCCTCGGAAACGCCTGGTGGCCTCCAGGTCGAATCCAACAGGAATAGTTGTACAACATATGTATGACCACCATAAACACAGAAGCTATATCGATACCCATCAATTTTTCCATCCCGGTGTAAGTTGTTTAAATATAACAGCGTCTCAAATAATAATGTCTACAGGGTATTCACAAGAGTACAACATCCATGGTTATCCTATTACGGGGTCAACAAGAGTATAATATCAGGAGTAATGTCAGAAGCCTCCCTATTTCAAGGGTTCAAGTAGACAAGAGTTCAAGAGTACAGGAGTTCAGGAGTACCAAATATCTGGTAATAATATAATAGTCATGCCAAGTCCCCGAAAAAGTGATAGTCATGAATATGTCATATAATACAGGTATCCGGGGTGGTAGTGTTCGGTCAAGGGTCACAATGTCAAGTCAATATACTTATATCACACGAGAGCATGTCATATACCGGGTGTCAGGATCAGGCGTCAAGTATGACATATATCAAGTACCGTGTCTAAACATCAAGTGCCGTGGGACAAGTTTCAAATATCAAGTGCCGGTGCAAATACCGAGTACCCGTGTAAATACCGAGTGCCGGAGTCATAAATCATATATCAAGTATAACATTCCAAGTGTCAGTGTAAATACTGAGTACCGGTGTAAATACCGAGTGCTGGTGTCATGAATCATATACCAAGTATAACATGCCAAGTGTCAGGTAAATACCGAGTACAACATCATTTATTAAGTCGCATAGCATGGTATCATGCACTAAAACTACAGTAGCAAGTGCTAGGTATTAAACATTACGGTGGTAACAAAATGTTCCCATATTAATTAACATGCTATAAACATTTGAGTGGTAGTTATTAGGCATAAAATAACACTCGCCTAAAATCCGGGACGAAATATCGAGAAAAGTCTGGGGAGTCCGCTAGCACGCGCCATCATGTCATTAGCCCATAGATATATTAAATATATACATATATATATATATATATTTTATATTATAAATATTAGAGAGGGAATGAGAAAGGAGAGAGAGAGGAGAGAGAGTTGTAGGAAGGAGAGAGAGAAAGAGAGAGAAAATAGGGTATTTTTAGAAAAGGGATATGAATTAAAAGGGGAGGAGTAGGGTTGTAAAATAGGGTAGTAATTTGAGGGAGAGGGGATGGGTATTTTAGGAATGTGGGAAATTTGTGTTTAATTCGGGAAAAGAAAGGGAAAAGAAAAGAAAGAAAGAAATGAAGAAGGAAAGAAGAAAGAAAAAAGAAAAAATAGAAGGGTGGGGGAGGTGGACGGCGGACGGCCATCGCCGGCGGCCCTGGGGCGGCAGCGCGCCACCGAAGGTGGAGGGGACGGCGCTTGGCCCGGGGCGGAGTAGGGAGGAGTGGGGGAAAACTTTGAAGTTGGTTGTTGTTGTTGTTTGGTGGTGGCGGTGGTGGTTGTGGAGGTTGTTGGAGGTGGTGGGGAGTTGAAGGAGGAGGAGGAGATGATGATAGGGTGGTTGGAGTGGAGGATTTGATGGAATTGGTGGTGTATTTTGGAGGAGGAGGAGGAGAAGAAGTGTTGGGTATGTTGAAATTGGAAGAATGGAGAGGGAAATTTTAGATGTGGAAGTGGGGAAGGGAAGAGGGGAGGTAGGAGGTGCGACGGCGATAGTTAGGGTGGCACCGGGCGGTGGTTGTGATGGTGGAGGCGGCGGTGAAGAGGAGTTGGTGATGGTGTTTGGTGGGAGATGAAAATAAAGAAGTTGAAGAAGGAAAGATACTTAAAGAAAAGAAGAAGAGGGAGAGTAATGGAGAGGGATAGGGGGATGGGGTTGCTTGCTTCTATTTTGCAGCTGCAGCAGGGCTGCAGGGGGGTGGCCGGTGGTTGAAATGCAGGGTATGGGTGTTGGAGTGAAGGAGAAGAAAAGAAAAAAAGAAAAGAAAGAAAGTTAAAGAAAAAGGAAAAAATAAATAAGAAAATAAATAAAATAGTTTAAAATTTTTATTATTAAATAATTTATTTATTATAATTTTTGGAAGTACAAAGTAGGGGAGTAGAGAAGGAAAAGTAAGAAAAGAAATTGTCGGTAAATAATATTATTATTTTAATAGGGCGAAAATTTGACTGTTTCAGAAACGTTCCGAAAATTCTTAAAAATAGAAAATATTATTATAAGATACTTAGTGAATTCAGATTCAAAAAATTCAATATAGTTTTCAAATTAAAAATCTTAGAATTTACAGAAAAATTCTGAAAAATTCTAGAAAATCACGAAAAATTTAAATATTAGAAAATAATGTTTGAAACTGAAATCGATCAAATTGGACTACCAGAAAGTCAAATCGGCTAGCATTCTGATATCGGGCTCTCGGTCCGGGTCAGGGCTTACTGTAGGTCTGAGAATTCAGATCCGATACACAGTAATATAAGCAATCACTACCCACGAACACATACCGGAAGAAAATTAGACAATACAAAAAAATTATGGGACATGTATCAGGGTACATATCCCGGGATCGGGGTGCTACATTCAGAATCCAGAGTGTGTCCTCAACGGCATACTACCCAGCCGCTAACGGCCTCGCAGAAGCTTTCAACAAGACTATTGCGAAACTTCTCAAAAAATTCGTCTCAAAAAGCCAACGTGACTGGGACGACAAGTTAGGTGAATGCTTATAAGCCTATCGCACGACGGTTCGAACCCCGACAAAGGCTACACTTTTATCCTTGGTATATGGGTATGAAGCCGTACTCCCATTAGAAATCCAAATCCCATCTCTACGTGTCGCTTTGATAGTAGAGATGACAAATGAGGAGAAGTATCGACTGCGACTCCAAGAACTGAAGGCTTTGGATGATAAACGCCTGCAAGCTTAATAGCGAATCGAGCTTTATCAAGCTCGAACTACCATAGCTTTCAACAAGAAGTCAAGGAGCGAATTTTCAAGAAAGGCGACCTTGTCTTAGCCGTCAGAAGAGCTAAGGTGATGACGCATAAGACCAAAGGAAAATTTCAGCCCAAATGGGAAGGACCATTTGTAGCAGAGTCGGTCTACTCAAATGGAGCATATCGCCTCATAACCTCAGACGGTGATACACTCATGATGCCAATCAACGACAAGTTCTTGAAGAAATACTATACTTGATAGCACTCTTCTCCTGATCAGGTTAATATTACACCTTTGATCAAAACTCTAGATCCAAAAAAAGCTTCTTCTTTCATTGGATCACATCACGGGTGACCAGTGTCAAGCTAATCAAGCAATGGTCACATCATATTACATGATGTAAATATTAAGGAAGAGACAAAATGCAAGACTTTAGATTCAGCTTAGTTACTCTTCTATTGACGTCCTATGCCTCCAATGGCCAAGGATAGAGGAAAATGTTGGTTTTCAAGTCCAACATAAGTCTTCAACAACTCATCATGCTAAGAGAAATAGCATGACTAGCCCAACTCAAACGGTAGTTGGTAAAGGTACACCAATCCGTTGATAGCTGAGGGTTTGTTAAAAATTCTAATGGACTTGGTCCCATCCTCTCCTCCAAAATCTCTTACCAATTCTCACCTACAGAAGGGTAGGGCCATAAAAATACCTGTGTTCATTTTCTTAGTGAAATGAACTGGGATTTTTAAGTAATATTAAACCTCTAACAAATCAGATTTTCCAATCCCCAGTAGATTCAGTCAAGTTAATAATAAACCTCTGACAATAAAACTCATTATAAATCATCGCTGTTAAGTTTAATACTACACCTCTAACGGTAAATTTCTCATGTCTCAGGAAATCAACGATTGTCACGTTAATATTAAATCTCTGACAGTTCATTTTACTCTCCACCTAAAATTCCCTACCAATTCTCTTTCATAGAAGGGTAGGTCCACAAATGCAATCATTGCTATGTTAACACTATACCTCTGATAATGAAAAATTCCAATACTCCCCAACGAGTCAAACTTCACTAGTCTCTCCTCTACATGGAGTCACAAGTCTTTAAATTCTTGTCAAGTTAAAATTAAACCTCTGATATTTCAAACTTCACTTCTCAATTCTCATCAATAGAATGACAAGTCCTAAAAATTGCTCATATCGCAAATCAACCACTGTCAAGTTAAAATTAAACCTCTGACATTCCAAACTTCACTTATCAATTCTCATCAATAGAATGACAAGTCCTCAAATTGCTCATATCGTAAATCAACCACTATCAAGTTAAAATTAAACCTCTGACATTCCAAACTTCACTTGTCAATTCTCATCAATAGAATGACAAGTCCTCAAAATTGCTCATATCGTAAATCAACCACTATCAAGTTAACACTACACCTCTGACATTTCAAACTTTACTTATCAATTCTCATCAATAGAATGACAAAGTCCTCAAAATTGCTCATATCGCAAATCAACTACTGTCAGGTTAACATCACACCGCTGATAAATTACTGTTAAGTTTAACACTACACCCCTGATAGTGATTAAGTTGCTGCCAAGTTCAATATTAAACCTCTGATAGTCACTTTCCCTCAGACTTTCATATCGAAGCTGAGATGAGCGATACTAAGTTTAATGATTGAGATAGAACTTGCACACAAAATACAGTATTTCAGATTTTAAGACTAAAGAGTGCAAGTTACTCAATTCTACAGCAATAGCAAGTGGCTATGCGGGTCGTGATCCAT
Organism: Agave tequilana; assembly: GCA_038442645.1. NCBI lineage: Eukaryota > Viridiplantae > Streptophyta > Magnoliopsida > Asparagales > Asparagaceae > Agave > Agave tequilana. Next base: position 139,742 of record JAVJIF010003554.1, read on the forward strand.
AAGGAGAGACTAGCGATAGAAGCTTTTTAGTAGGTTCTCTTTTAGGCTACAAAGTATGGTTAAAGTTCTTCTTTAGTTCTTTAAAAGAAAAGGAAAAATTGAGTTAAAGTTAAATTAAGAAGAATATGGTAGATTAAGAAGATGGAGAAACTAGAAATGATATGTACAAAGAAATGAAAAAGGAGTGATAAAAGAAGTGGTAGATTATGGTGTTCTAAACTAAAGAATAAAAAGAAAAGAATCTAAAAGTTACTTACCTCCTTTGACCAAATGCTTACCTTGAATCTTTTGCAATGAAGTTATTTTGAAATAAGGCTATCAATGTATAGCCCATAAGAGTTGATTCCCATCTTCTCTACATTATATCATCAAGACGTTGCAAGTATAAAGTGATACAGAATGAAACACAAAATCCATCGTCATGAGCTATCGGTAGCACTCGCAAAGGCAAGGCTCTTTCAATGCTTTAAGACTCACTTGGATAGCAATTTGGTACCAAAAGAAGAAAAATAGAGAAGAAGAACTAGAACAAAAACAAAGTAAATACAAAAGGGAAACTACAGATTCAATTTTATAATAATAAGAGAAAAGAAGAAATCTTACACCGGTGTCACACTCAGCACATGCTTCGTTCTCAATCTCCTATGAAACTCTGATCTCCTCTGATTTACATAAATTAAAACTGAAAATTATATGAAAAGAAAAACAAAAACCTACACTACAAAGAATGAAAAAGTGGACTAAATTCTATCTCTGCATGATCGTCCCCTGTAAGCTCTGAAAAACCCTCTATTTGTAGGCAAAACCTAACATAGGAGGGCGTATGAAGATAGGGGGAGCAAACGCTCCCCTAACTCCCTAACAAAGCCATGGATCCACGGCTTATGTCGCGTTTCTGTGGCCTTGCTGTGGCAAGGTGGCCACAGCTAAGGGGTAGAGCAGCCTAGTTTCGGGATATGACTTTATCTTCAGTTGGATTTTCAGTTTTATCTCCGAATTGTGACGAAACGGCCCTTGATCTTTGGCTTCAACTGATTGATTTGTAGGGATTTGTTCTAACTGATTTTCAACCGATCTGAACGAACCTGATCTGCCCTGATTTTCTGACTTTGAATTAATTCTGATTTAAATCAGAATTTGATGGGCTTTTAGGCTCGTTTCTCTTCCCTCTCCTTTAGGAATGGGCCTGCAAATGAATTAAAGAATAATTAAGAGAAAGCAGAGTTATTCTAAAATATGTATGAGAATATGATAATGAATGTGTAATATTAGCGACCGATCACATCCCCATACCTATCTTTTACTCGTCCTCGAGCAAAACAACTAAATAAAAAAATTATTAGACCACTTTCACAGGTCACGCGATTGCACTGAGCCTGTGTAACAAGCCGTTAAACCTCTAGGTTTCCCCTAGAGGATGAGTTTTGTCTCGTGAGGGTTTTTAGTGGATTACACCTACAAAATCCATAAAGAAAGAGAAAAACGTTAGTAGTTTGAAAACACATTTTGAAAGAAAAATATTTGAAACATTATCGTAAGTTTTAAGTAATCTATAAGTAATAGGAAAACCGAATTTTTCATTCCAAAACTTAGTCTCTATTCAAAATTTGTTATCAATCAAAGTAAGAAGTCAAATTGTACTTCTCATCTAGTCTATTACTTTACCCTAAGTCACATGCACCTTGTGACCGTGAAAATTTTGACTAAGGGTTCTTTAACTCTAACTCTTATGCCTTATTTATTTATATATATTTTTTTGGTGGTATTATTCCTTAGTTTTATTAGGCTTTCTAATCTACCCATGTAACGAGCCTTTAATCGATGACTCTCAAACCAAACGGTCTTAGGGCAGCGGGTGAGAAAACACCCCAAGAACTTAAAGACTCGAGCAAACAAGGCCACAAAATTAAGGATTTTATTATATGAACCACTTTTAGGCATGAATACTTATGCTTTATTAGGCACAAATACCCAGCTTAATCAGAGGATTTTATATATATATTTTTCTCAAACTTATCTAATCATCTTTCGCATAAATATCAAGGCTTACTTAGGCCAAAGCATCTAGCTAATCAATAATTAGATTTGTTCATCTTTCATAGATATATTTTTTCTTTTTTCTTTTTTTTATAAGGCATAAGAATCTTTGTTTTTGAACCCTAAGAGTGTAAGTGTATGAAGTGTACATATTTCATTAAAGTAAAGATTAAGACTAAATTACTTTGACAAATTATCTTCCTAACCCTAAAAATTCAAACAAATAATCTTATTTTGACCAATTTTAAGAAATCCTAATTTTGATTTTCTATTCCTTAAAATTGACTTAATTTCTTATAAAAATATGTCAAAATATTGTTTCTATTTTCAAAAAGTTTTTAAAAGTAAAGAAATTTTTTAATAAAAAGAAAAACCTAAGTTATATTAGAACCCTCCCCCACACCTATCTTATGCATTGTCCTCAATGTGTGAATTAATGCATAAATGCATGAAAAAGAAGATAGGGAAGAAAAATATTACCTTAAGGTGGTGGTTCCGGTGGTGGTCTAATTGGTCCACGAAATGTGGCCCAATCGACTTTGCATGGAGTTAAGAGGAACCCACCAGAAATCTCTCTAATATAACCCACTAAAATGATGTATACATGAAGGATTTTTATTAAAAATTTAACCCCAACTAATTTTCAAATTCCATAATTAATTTCGGAGTCAATTTTGTCAACTACCTTGTCCCAAAATGGAGTGTGAAAAGATAGAATGATTGACTTGGACTTAGGAAGTACGGGAACTAATACCGACTCAGGAAAGTGACTTAAGTCAAGTAAAAGTTCAGGAGTCGAGATTGGTTCAGGAAGTGGGTCCAAATCAAGAAGTTGAAACTCAAGTCCACATTCATTTTTTCACAATAGAATGTGACTTAATATTAGTGATTCAAGTTCAAGAATGATAGGTGTGGGAATCAAAACTGACTCTAAAATATTACTCATGTCGGGTAACAAAACAGGAGTCAATATTGATTCAGAAATTTGAACTGGATCACCAAATTGAGAATCTAGGTCACATTTCTCATTGAGTTCAATTTCATAAAAATGAGAACTTGCCAATTTGTCAATGAGGCTTTCAAAAGTATGAAATTGGTCAAGTTCAATATGATGATCATCAAAATAGGTGATTCAATTTTATTATGAATTGGCACAGGATCCAATGTTGACTCAGGAAAAAGATTGAAATCAGGTGAAGACACCGGAGTCATAATTGAATTAGGAAGTAAATTGAATCACTAAGTTTGAGGTTCATGATCATATTCATTCTCAAGTTCAATTTCAGGAAAGGGATAACTTGCCAAACTATCAATGTCACCTTAAAAATTTGGAGTTTGGGCAAGTTCAAATGATTGTGCTGAAATGGAACTTTGTTTTCCAAAATAACATGACTCTTCGGCTCTAACAGGATGGTTAGCGATATCAGAACTGGTCAAACGGTGAGAACGTAGAGTTTGGACCATCATATCTATGTCATGATTCCGAGCATTTTGAGCCTGAGTCATGGCTTCAAGCATCTTTTCATAGTTGATTGGTTCATCATTTTGTTACGATTGGTCTTGAAAAGATGAAGTGTTGTTTTGAAATTGGTGGTATTTGTGAATCCATCAGATTTTGTGATTGTTGTTTGGACTCACGCATACTCATTTCTAAAATTGATGGTTTTCTATTTTAGACTGGTAGAACTGAGTATGAATCTTGAAAATATTGTGGACAAGGTGGATAAAGAGGACAATTTGGTTGAAAATTGGACTCGGGGGAGGTGAATCCCCATTGACTCAGTGAAGAGTTGAAATTATTCTGGAAATTATAGTCATAAGATTGGAGGCATAGATTATATTGATTCGGATAAGACCAATCTGACACACTATGTTGGTTAAAATTATGATATGCCGGGTTGGTAATATCCAAAAAAGAGGTCGTGGTATAATATGGATTACTATTAAAATTGAAAAATTATTGTTATAAGCCACATCACACAAGAAACACAAACAAAGAAAAACAAACAAATAAGCAAATAAATAAAAAGAAAAAAATTCTAAACTAAGTTATGGTAGACCTTTGACCTAGACGATTCCTAATTGGTTAGACTGTCCACAGGAAGTATAATGCAGATTTTTGACCACAAGCTAATCAGCCAGGTCAGGGCAAGATTGGTGGGAGGTATCCGCGCAAAATCGACGGGCCTAATTAAGCCAAACCACCAGCCTTCGGGGTTTCGCCCCTCAATTCCTTTCCTTAGACACTGATTTGGCAAGAGTCAAATTCTAACACCTTCCCCCTTAGGATAATCTCCTAATTGAGTCCGAGATGTCCCTAGGGCCAATGTCTACTTAGTTTTAGTTAGGCTTGGGTTAGTGAGTGAGGAGGTTGTTTGTGAGCTAAGGTAGGGTAATGACTTTCCCACCTTATCTTGTTTATAGGACAAGCCCTTAAATTAATTTAGTACAGTGCACAAGTATATAGAAAAAGTAACACTCAAGTAATATTTCATATAAGAATGAACCTTATACTAAATGCTATGCACACATACCTTGGCTCTAACACTCTTCAATAGTAAATAGAAAATGTAATGAAATAGACACGTGCCTAAATGTAAAGTCTAAATCATTTTTTAGCATTTACAATTAAATTTTTACTATTGTATTAGAAATGTATATACAGTGAGTCAAACAAGGAGATAGACGCTACAGATATTAAACTATGCAATTCAGCCATCTGCAGAAAATACAGGTTAGTAGTTCACTCAGAATGCCATAAGAATATAACAAATCTAAGGTTTCTGGGCTCTGCTTTCTTGAGCAGAGTCCAGGGCCACTTATATGTCCACTGCAGCAAAATTCCTTGTTCTTAAATCTGTACACCAAAAACAAAGAAGAAAGTTAACCAAAAATGTAAACTTTAAAGAGAATTACTTACTGTCCCTCCCCGGCAACGGCGCCAAAATTTGATTGAAGTAGAACCTGCATACAAAATACAGTATTTCAGATTTTAAGATTAAGAGTGCAAGTTACTTAATTCTACCGCAATAGCAAGTGGCTATGCGGGGCGTGATCCACAAGGAGGGACTAGCGATATAAGCTTTTTAGTAAGTTCTCTTTTAGGCTACAAAGTATGGTTAAAGTTCTTCTTTAGTTCTTTAAAAGAAAAAGGAAAAATTGAGTTAAAGTTAAATTAGGAAGAATATGATAGATTAAGAAGATGGAGAAACTAGAAATGATATGTACAAAGAAATGGAAAGGAGTGATAAAAGAAGTGGTAGATTGTGGTGTTCTAAACTAAAGAATAAAAAGAAAAGAATCTAAAAGTTACTTACCTCCTTTGGCCAAATGCTTACCTTGAATCTTTTGCAATGAAGTTACCTTGAAGTGAGGCGATCAACGTATAACCCATAAGAGTTGATTCCCGTCTCCTCCACATTATATCATCAAGATGTTGCAAGTATGAAGTGATACAGAATGAACTCAAATTCATCGTCATGAGCTATCGGTGACACTCGCAAAGGCAAGGCTCTTTCGATGCTTTAAGACTCACTTGGATAGCAATTTGGTACCAAAAGAAGAAAAGTAGAGAAGAAGAAGTAGAACAAAAACAAAGTAAATACAAAAGAGAAACTATAGATTCATTTTATAACAATAAGAGAAAAGAAGAAAATCTTACACCGGTGTCACCCTCAGCACAAGCTTCGTTCTCATTCTCCTATGAAACTCTGATCTCCTCTGATTTACATAAATTAAAACTGAAAATTACATGAAAAGAAAAACAAAAACCTACACTACAAAGAATGAAAAGTGGACTAAATTCTATCTCTTCATGATCGTCCCCTATAAGCTCTGAAAAACCCTCTATTTATAGGCAAAACCCAACAAAGGAGGGCGTATGAAGATAGGGGATGATTGGTAGTGAAAAGTGCATTTTTATCATGACATTTATCATCACATTTTCATATTTATTCATATAATTCTGCACATTTACTAATATTTTATGATTTATTGTGTGCAGGCCTTGAGTTCTTATTTTAATAATAAATAAAGCCTAAAAGAAGCCCAAAAGCCCATATTCAAGCCCAATGTAAAAGTTGCAAATATCAATTGCCAAAATTGCAAATACACAAGGGCCAAAGTTGCAAATACAAAGAAGAGGGAAGGATAGACTTCTATTCAACCCTAAACACTTGCAGGATGAGGATAAAAGCCAAAGAAGGATAGCAAATTTCGTTTAAAAAATTATGGGAAGATTGGGATCTAGGTAACTTGATTCCAAGTTATATCCAAATCCAAAGATTAAGAGCCAGGATGTAGCTTCCAGAAGGAACGACCAGATGGACGGACCAGGAGAAGCCACGCGCCAAAGCACGTGGCCAGCCGCTACTACCAGGCCGCGGAAACGTGGCCCAAGCCGCGTTTCCGCGGCAATCTTGACGTATCTGGCCAGCTGTTTTCGTATGAGAGTTGTGTTGGGACTCTACCTCCTTCTGCACCTATAAATACCCCTGCAGTGCAACCGAGAAGGGCGTCCAGAGGCAGAGCCAGAGGGCCAAATCTAGGGTTTTAGGTTTTCTTCTTCTAGTTTAGATTTTCTTTTCTCTTTTGTAATTTCTATTTTTCCTTTTTGTAAACTGAGAGGAGATGATGTTCTCATGGAGGAAGGAGATCTACTTGTACTGAGGGTGATAATCGGTGTAAGTTTTGCTTTTCCGCCATTGTTAAATAAATCGAATCGAGGTTCGTTCTTTTTTATTATGTTATGTTCTTTTATTTTTGTTGATTCTTGTGTATCTCAGTTTTTGTTTTCTTCTATTGTTATTTCTCTCTAATGTTTTGTGAACCGTGAGATCTGATTGCTTCGAGATTGCCTAGCCAAAGAAGAGCACTTGATGGCCTATGGAGATGAACAATCCTTCTTTAGATTGTCTTTTCTTTTCATAGTGTAGGTAGCGAAGGTGGACGATCCTATACGCCATACTTGCACGCCTTCCAAGACATGGTAAGTCGTCACGAACAGATCAAAGGTAAGCAAGGTAGAAGAGGTTTGTACGTGTTATAGTTTCTTTCTTTTTATTTCTTTAGTTTAGATCTCACACTACCATATTCTCATTTCTTTTCTTCACTTCCATTGTAAATATCACTTCTTCTTCTCCATCTTCTTTCTTTCTAACTTAACATTAAAATAATAAAAACTTTAGAGATAACTTATTGACAAAGCTTCCATCGCTAGTCCCTCCCAGAGGATCACGACCCGCATAGCCACTGCTACCGCGGATTAGAATTGAGAACCTTGCACAACTACTTCTAAATCTAACATCTTTATTTTTGTGTGCAGGTAAAATCTCGATCAACAAATTGGCACCGTTGCCGGGGAGGGATGGTAAGTTTTTCTCTAAAAATAAAATTTTTTTTAACTAATTCTTTTATTCTTTCTATTTGCAGGTTTGGAGAACAGGGAAACTGACAGCAGAAGTGGACATATAGCAACTCTGTGCCTCTGCCCTCGAAGGCAGAGCACAAGAGCCTACTTCAGAGCCGCGAAAACGTGGCAATTGCCGCGAAAGCGCGGCCTGAGTAGTTCCCTACTGATCCATCTTTTTGCAGTTGCTGCAAATTGCAATATCTGTCTACTGCTCTGTTAAACTTTGTTCTGTGATAACCCTGCTTACTGCTAATTAATCAACAGTAAAATACTTGTTGTTAAAGATAAAAATTGATTAGACGTTTGCATATTAGGCACGTGTCTTTTCAATTCCTTTATTTTTACTGTTGAAGAGTGCTGGAGCAAGGTACGTTCGCATTGATCTCTTGGTTGATGCTTTGAGTGAATCTTATTTACATATTTTGTACACTTGCACAAATTTATTTTAAGGGCATAACCCATTAACAAGATAAGGTGGGGATTTCATCACCCTTCCTTAGCCCAAAAATCATATCCCAAGCACTCACTAACCCAAGCCTAACTTAAAATTAGTAGACGTTGGCCCTAGGGACATCTCGGACTCAATTAGGAGATTATCCTAAGGGGGAACGGTGTTGGAAATTGACTCCTGCCAAATCAGTGTCTAGGAAGGGATTGAGGGCCGAAAGCCCGAAGATTGGTGGTTATTTAATTAAGGAACGTCTTTGACGGAAAACCTCCCACCACTCTTGCCCTGACCTGGCTGATTAACTTGTGGTCAAAGTCTGCACCCTACCTCCCGTGGACAATCTAACCAGTTAGGAGTCGTCTAGGTCATAGGTCTACCCTAACTTAAGTTAGAATTTTTTTTCTTTTTTATTTGTTTATTTGTTTGTTTTCTTTTTCTTTGTTTGTGTTGGTGTGATATGGCATATAATAATAATTTTTCCAATTTTAATCCATATTACACACCTAACTATTTTTCAGATATTACCAACCCGGCATATCACAACTTTGATCAACCTAGTATGCCGGAATGGTCTTATCCGAATGAATATAACCCATACCCCCATCTTATGAGCATAATTTTTATACTTTCAACTCTTCACAGAGTTCATGGGGTTTCGATTCCCCCGAGTCCAATTTTCAACCGACTTGTCCTCCGTCTCCACCTTGTCCACAATATTCCCAAGATTCATACTCAGATCCACCCAGTCAGAATAGACTACCATCTATCCAGGAAATGATGAGTATGCATGAGTCCAAGCAACATTTACCAACAATCGCAGACATGATTATGCGTGAGTCCACTGACTCACAACTTTATCACGATTACACTTCATCCTTTCAAGTCCAATCACAACATGATGCACCTATCAACTATGAAAGGATGCTTGCAGCCATGACTCAGGCTAGATTAGCCCGTGATCATGATATAGATATGATGGTTTAATCTTTGCGTTCTCACCGTCCGGCCAATTCTAATATCGCTGACCATTCTCTTAGAGCCGACGAACCAAGTTGCTTTGGACAAAAAGATTCTAATTCAGTGCCATCATGTGAACTTGCCAAAACTTCAAATTTTGATAACTTGACAAGTTTTTCCTTTCCTGAAATAGAACTTGAGCATGAATATGATCATGATCTTCCACCCGGTGATTCAATTTTATTTACTAACTCAATAATGACTCCGGTGTCTCCACCTGATTTTACTTTTCCCGAGTCAACATTGGATCCTGTGCCAATTCACCATGAATTTGAATCACCCATTTTTGATGATCATATTGAACTTGACCATTGTGCAATTTTGAAAGTCCCATGGATAAATTGGCAAGTTCTCATTTTTATGAAATTGAACCCAATGAGATATGTGACCTAGATTCTCAAATCTGTGATCAAGTTCAAATTCCCGAATCATTATTGACTCCTATTTTGTTACCCGACTTAGGTAATCTTTTAGAGTCAGTCTTGATTCCCACACCTATCATTCCTGAACTTGAATCACCAACATTGAGTCACATTCCATTGTGGGAAGATTATTGTGGACTTGAGCTTCAACTTATTGATTTGGACCCACTTCCTGAACCTAGCCCGACTCCTGAACCCTTACTTGATTTAAGTTTCTTTCCTGAGTCGGTATTCGTTCTCGCACTTATGACGTCCAAATCAATCATTCCATCTTTTCACTCTCCATTCTGGGACAAGGCGGTTGACACAATTGACTCCGAATATAATTATGAATTATGCAAATTTGATGGGGTAAAATTATTAAAAAATAATTATACATACATTTTAGTGGGTTATATAAGCAAGATTTCTGGTGGGTTCCCCCGAATTCCACAAAAAGTAGATTAGGCCGCCTTTCATGGACCAATTATACCACCACCGGAACCACCACCTTGAGGTAACTTCTGTCTTCCCTTCTTCTTTTTCATGCATATATGCATTCATTCATACATTAAGGACAATGCATGAGATAAGTGTGGGGGTAGGCTTTACTAACATACTAACATAGTTAGAAACTAACAAAATTTTGCTTAAAAAAAATTATAAAAAAGACAATATTTTGACTTATCTTTTGAAAGAAATCTAAGTTAGTCTTAAGAATTAGGAAAATCATGATTAGAATTTCTAAAAACTTGGTCAAAATAAATAAATTGTTGAATTTTTAGGTATAGGAGGAGAAATTTAATAAGTAGTTAGTCTTAATTTTTACCTTAATGAAATATGCTTTCCTAGTGCGTATATAGGATTCCAAAACAAAGAACCTTGTGCCTCATAAAATAATTATAATAATAATATATATCACTAATTAAGCTGGATACATGTGCCTCAAGAAGCATAAGTGTTCATGCCTAAAGGTGAGGTTCTGAATAAATAAAGCCCTTAGTTTTGTGGCCTAGTTCACTCGAATTTGAGTCCGCGGGGTGTTTTCTCACCTGGTGCCCTAAAGCCGACCGTTTGGGAGCCACCGACTTTAAGTTCGCTACATGGGTGGATTAGAAAGCCAAAGAAAACTGAGAAATAATATATATGTATTAACACATCTAATAGTCAATTAGTTAGGTATGAGGGCCTCAAGAAGCCTTGATGCTTACACGAAAGAAAATTAGATGAGTTATACATATTAAAAAAAAAGAGAGAAAAAATAAAAATAAAATAAAGAGGCGTGAAAGTCCAAGTTAAGCAATTCCTAGTAAAAATTCATAAGGATGCATATGATTTTTGGTAACGAAAAAGACTATACACAAAATTCAATTTTGATCCTTACTTAAAAATAAAAACATTTACTTTATAAAGACTAAGTCTAAGAATGAATAAAAATGAGGATCCTAAAAACTTATAGATTACTTAGTCTTTTCAAAAGTATTTCAAATATTCTCCTTTTTAAGGATTTTGTGGGTGTAATCCGCTGAAAACCCTCACGAGACAACACTCGTCCTCTAGGGTAACCTAGAGGTTTAACGGCTTGTTGCACGTGCTAAGTGCAACCGTGATTCCTACGAAAGTGAGTTAGGTTAGATTAATTTTTCTTTTCTTTTTCTTTTTCTTTGATTTTTACTCGAGGACGAGCAAAAAGATAAGTGTGACATTTTCATATTTATTCATATAATTCTGCACATTTACTAATATTTTATGATTTATTGTGTGCAGGCCTTGAGTTCTTATTTTAATAATAAATAAAGCCTAAAAGAAGCCCAAAAGCCCATATTCAAGCCCAATGTAAAAGTTGCAAATATCAATTGCCGAAATTGCAAATACACAAGGGCCAAAGTTGCAAATACAAAGAAGAGGGAAGGATAGACTTCTATTCAACCCTAAACACTTGCAGGATGAGGATAAAAGCCAAAGAAGGATAGCAAATTTCGTTTAAAAAATTATGGGAAGATTTGGGATCTAGGTAACTTGATCCCAAGTTATATTCAATCCAAAGATTAAGAGCCAGGATGCAGCTTTCAGAAGGAAACGACCAGATGGACGGATCAGGAGAAGCCACGCGCCAAAGCGCGTGGCCAGCCGCCACTACCAGGCCGCGAAAACGCGGCCCAAGCCGCGTTTCCGCGGCAATCTTGACGTATCTGGCCAGCTGTTTTCGTATGAGAGTTGTGTTGGAACTCTACCTCCTTCTGCACCTATAATACCCCTGCAGTGCAACCGAGAAGGGCGTCCAGAGGCAGAGCCAGAGGGCCAAATCTAGGGTTTTAGGTTTTCTTCTTCTAGTTTAGATTTTCTTTTCTCTTTTATAATTTCTATTTTTCCTTTTTGTAAACTGAGAGGAGATGATGTTCTCATGGAGGAAGGAGATCTACTTGTACTGAGGGTGACAATCGGTGTAAGTTTTGCTTTTCCGCCATTGTTAAATAAATCGAATCGAGGTTCGTTCTTTTTTATTATGTTATGTTCTTTAATTTTTGTTGATTCTTGTGTATCTCAGTTTTGTTTTCTTCTATTGTTATTTCTCTCTAATGTTTTGTGAACCGTAAGATCTGATTGCTTCGAGACTGCCTAGCCAAGAAGAGCACTTGATGGCCTATGGAGATGAACAATCCTTCTTTAGATTGTCTTTTCTTTTCATAGTGTAGGTAGCGAAGGTGGACGATCCTATACGCCATACTTGCACGCCTTCCAAGACAGGGTAAGTCGTCGCGAACAGATCAAAGGTAAGCAAGGTAGAAGAGGTTTGTACGTATTATAGTTTCTTTCTTTTTATTTCTTTAGTTTAGATCTCACACTACCATATTCTCAATTTCTTTTCTTCACTTTCATTGTAAATATCAATTCTTCTTCTCCATCTTCTTTCTTTCTAACTTAACATTAAAATAATAAAAACTTTAGAGATAACTTATTGACAAAGCTTCCATCGCTAGTCCCTCCCAGAGGATCACGACCCGCATAGCCACTGCTACCGCGGATTAGAATTGAGAACCTTGCACAACTACTTCTAAATCTAACATTTTTATTTTTGTGTGCAGGTAAAATCTCGATCAGGGGAGCAAACGCTCCCCTAACTCCCTAACAAAGCCGCGGATCCACAGCTTATGCCGCATTTTCGCGGCCTTGCTGTGGCCACAGCTGAGGGGTGGAGCAGCCTGGTTTCGGGATATGACTTTACCTTCAGCTAGATTTTCAGTTTTATCTCCGGAATTGTGACGAAACGGCCTTTGATCTTTGGCTTTAACCGATTGATTTGTAAGAATTTGTTCTAACTGATTTTCAATCGATCTGAACCGACCTGATCTGCCCTGATTTACTGACTTCAAATTAATTCTGATTTAAATCAGAATTTGATAGGCTTTTGGGCTCGTTTCTCTTCCCTCTCCTTTAGGAATGGGCCTGCAAATAAATTAAACAATAATTAAGAGAAAGCAGAGTTTATTCTAAAATAAGTATGAGAATATAATAATGAATGTGTAATATTAGCAACCGATCATTTAACATCACACCTCTAGCATCCAGTTCATTGTTATGTTCAACAATACACCTATGACAATGACTTTCCCTCAAACTTTCCTATCAAAGTCGAGATGACCGATGCCAAGTTCAAAATTACACCTCTAGTATTACCTTCACTGTCAAGTTTAATATTACACCTATGACAGTGATGTTTTCAGTCTTCCCAAATGAAACTAAAATTCCCATTGAGTCAAGTTAATATCACACCTCTGACCCACATTCCTGTCAAGTTAATATAACACCTCCGATAGTAATCTTAAATTGCTGAAATGGAATTTTTTCAAACTTTGACTTGTTAAATTAATTATCGCATTTCTAGCAAGTCAAGAATTCCTACTTCTATGTGTCTGATTTTCAAAAAAAAAAAAGAAATTCAAGACATACAAGAAGACAAGAAAAGTGTCACTTTTTATTAATATTCAAACATATGAAAGTGATACAAGACGCTCTCTTATACAATAAGATTGAGTGTTACAATAAAGGAGTACAAAGACGTCTCTCTCTCAGCGAAAGGTTGCACTCACTCCCCAAGATATCTACACCACTCCAAATACAAGATGTTTGAAAGAGCGCTAAAGAAAGGTTCTTCTCTTCTCCTACTAAATCATGTCACAGTTAATCAGTGTTGAGACGATCGAATGCTGGTCACATCATGATGCATGATGTATACATTGAAGAAGCTCACCGCTCACCAAGAACAATGGTGTTTCTCAAGGTCGAAATGCAGAAGAACATTCTGATTCCACCCAACCAACTGGTGTGGGCCGTAATCCTTCGTTGATGAACATCTCCACCACCAGAAAGTCATCTAATGAATATGGGTTTTTCGTCGATGTTACTTCTGGGGGTAAGATTGGTGAAGGGAGAATCCGAAACCTTATAGGTGACGTCCTCTTTCCCGTGACTTGCAAGAGGACCATACCCACCACCATACCCACTGTGACCATGACAAACCTAGGGCATTACTGGTACGTCATATCCAATAAGGCCTTGACGAATGTCATTAACCGCGCGAATCCTCCTCGCCCATGAACAGGAGTTCGATTCCCCGAGTGCTCGCCAATCGAACAAGCTCAATGGTCAAAATATTCTCCCAGATCCCAGTGAAGATGCGGAAGACTGGCTGAGGCTCCCAGAACCTGCAAGAAGCAAAAAATCAAAAAGTTAAAATTCTGTTAAGACAGAAACAGAAAAGCTGAAGAGCAGATGCGATTGAAATTGTGAACTTCAGACGCGGAGTTGGCCAGTGCAGATCTGAACGTAATTTGGTGTCAGACCTGCGTCCAAGATAAAAGACGCAAGGTAACCCAGACGCAGAGTTCGCCACACCCACTTTTGAGAAACAAAGATTGCCACTTCTATGTCCAAGAGGTCTCAAAAGAGTTAAAATTCTCTTAAGTTAAGAACCTCAAACGCGAGCTTTATGTACAAAACTCGCGTTTCAAGATCTAAGTACAGAGTTCGTCACACTCGCATTAAAAGACTTGTGATTTAGAATTAAAAGTCAGCCAGATCTCTCCATCAAGAAGCCTGAAAGACGCGACTTCCGAACACGGGCGCATCAATCAGACTTCAAAAAGAGATCAAGAGATCGAGTTTCTTCAATGGATAGGAAGATAGAAACTCAGAAGGACTGAGTATTTCATGGCGACAACTGGTTCCTACCCTGAGAAAAATTCTCTAGAAGTTAAACTTTATGCATCAAGGCGCAGCCGTAAAAGCACTTAAGGCGATGCTTTTTGATCTTGAAATCACTTGACAGTGATAATCTTTGGAAAAGATTAAAGGAAAGCATGGAAGCTTTGAGTTCTTACTATTCATTGGAACACATCTCCTTGAAGGGAAGATAGACAAATCAAGACGAAGACCCTCAGAGCGCATGCTCTCAAAGGAAAATAGTCTAACTAATGGACTGTTAAGAGGGATGAGGCCTATTTATAAGCAAGCCATAAGGCTTATAATTAATGGCATAAAAATCAAAGCCATCAGCCTTAATTCTCGCATGAACATTAAGTCCAATAAGGAACTGACGAGTGGATTGCCACTTCAGGAAACATCGAAGGACACAAGTCCCCAATCGTTAACGCTGACCTGGCATTAAAAGATCCAACAAGATCTTTAAGATGGGCTGCACAAAACGCTTAGAAAGCGGCGTCAGGCGTAGACTTAAAGGTCGTGTCCACAAGTCCGCGACCTTTCATAAACCCGAGGGTTGCGTCCCTTTCATTCCTACTGAAGAGTCCACAACCGTGTCTCTTTTATCAAGAACGAAGGTTCGCGCTTCAAGGTTGCGCCCTCTCAAAGGACCAGAGGTCGTGTCTCTGTTGAATCAGAGCCGCATCCTTATCAACTAGCTGAGACTCGCACGTCATTGTTGAGGAGCCTAAAATTGCGTCTCTACTGCAGATGAAAGCCGTGTCTCAATCATAAACTTAGTACAGTCTGAGTCTATTATTCATAACCATACCCTATCAAAACGACTAAGGACTGTGTTTTCACAAACAGTCAAGGAGTACGACTATGAAAATTGAGTTCATCCAGGTAGCAAAAGAGTCTGAAAGGATAAAGATGAGACAAAAATTGGACAATTTTTATTATTTGACTCGAAAATAATAAAAGTAGTATAAACACTCTTAGTTAACAAAAGGAGTGCTACAAAATGGAGAAGGAGGCTAATAATCCTGCTTCGCCAAGGAACGAATTGTTCCCAGAGGCGATGTATCTCGTGCTGACGCGCCCTTTCAGCTTCCACCAGAGCTTGGACCCTCAACTTTTCAGACAAAAATCTCTTCGTAGCCAGTTGTGCCTAAAGAGACTCCAGCCTAGAGGAATGAGTCAGGAAAAATTAGCACTAAAAATCTTAGAGAAAACCTCTTTCCAATGGGGTATTTATAGCCCCTAGAAAAATATAGCCGTTGGCAGCAAATTCTGCCAAAAATGAACTACCGGTCGACCGGCCAACGGTCACTTTTGACAGCTAGCAGCTACCGGTCGACCGGGCAGTCGACCGGCCCCAGAACCAGAGAGCAACGGCTCTCTGGCCGGTCGACCACTCGGTCGACCGGGAGCAACCTGCTCTCAGTCGGTCGACCGTGCGGTCGACCGGCCTATTAGGCAGCCAGCATGCACGTATCCGTGCACGTCGGTCGACCGCTACGGGCGACCGGCTACTTGGTACGGTCGACCGTCCGGTCGACCGACCTAGCCTGGCAGAGGCAGTTCTGGTCAGAAAAACATGTTATTTTTAATTCTAAAAATTCTCATAAATATTTTTAAAATACACAAAAATAGTTTTATCATTTTACATTGATATACAAACTTGTGTTAAAATTTTCAACACAAATTTCAAACATTTTGAACCATTTTTGTGTTATAGAAATTTTGCCAAAAACCAAAAACCGTATTTTCTAAAACTTGGATTTTTGAATTGAAAATACGTTTTGTCCAAAACTTATCTAAATACAAAAACATGATATTTAAACACTTTGTAGCATGTTGCATATAGATGGAAATCCAATATACAAGAAACATATACATATCCATGTTTTTGACTTTAATTCCAAAATATGTTTTGTTAAAAATACCAAAACACTAAACTCATGAAATAGACTATCAAGCTAAGTTTGTCTAAGAAGTTGAAGCATGCATGTATATAGAACAAATCTAATATACATTAAATCATGTAAACTTGTTTTGAATTTATCTATTCATGAAAACCAAGATCGGTTAAACCAATCAAACCGAAAACCAAACGGAAACATGAAACATGTGTGTTGTGAACTTGAGCATATCATACTATTCTAATCTTTACAAATGGATCTAAAACTCAAACTAAACTAGGTACCGATGTCTTCTTGTAGAGCGCCGTCTCCAAGCCGACTCGATCCAAAACTCCAAAACTCCGAGCTTGACTCCAACGAGTGCTATATATGATCTTGTCACTCGGGCTCTTGAATCACTATGTGAAAGCTTACAAACTATCTTGTTGAAGCTAATCACCAACTAATATCTTGGTTTATGATCTGAAACTAAAATCACAAGATTATTAGTACACATAACTACATGAGTTAATCATCATCAAAACTAGAGTGGAAGGCCTTTGGGCCAACAATCTCCCCCTTTTTGATGATGACAAACTCATGAAGTTATATATGCATGGATTAAAGTTAAGCTTCAAGAAAGCCCCCCCTTTACTCATGCATCAAGATAAACAAATAAGTATGCAATGAATGTTCATAAACATGTATGCATCAACATGCATAAAACACATAAATTTCTAAAAAATGCTCTTGATATCAATTAAATAAAACAAGTACATTTTCAAAACAAGCTCTTGATATCAATTTGCAAAACAAAACTAATGAAGCTTTTGATACAAAAAATAAACATGTTCTTATACCAAATGAAATTTACAAAAACAAAACATGCTCTAGATACCAATTTACACTTAATATATGCAACACATAAATATGCATATATAAAACATGTACCAATCATCAAGATGTTGAGTTTATATGCATGTTAAACTCTCAAATAATTCTCCCCCTTTTTGTCAATCATCAATAAAGGAGTAAAAGCAAAAGCAAAAGCAGAACAATAAATTTTCTCCCCCTTTTTGTTCGAAACAAAGAATCTCAATAAGGGGTGACATAAAACATGATACCAATAAAAAAATGTCAATGAAGTGCATAGATGATATCAATTGAAATGAGTATAAAAACATTTTAAGGAATGCCTATATTAAATGATACCAATTGAAATAAAGGTAAACGAGGCATTGAAACAAATTGTTTTAATTGAGATTTGTTTCAAGTTAAACATGTTTATATGAAAATATATCAAATGAAAACAAAAATCTTGATACCAATTGAAATTAAACATAACAGATTTTGAATTTCTAAACAAGGATTTTGATACCAATTGTAAATATTTTCATTTTGAACATATGATACCAATTTAAAATTTTCAATCATAAAGTATGGGAGTGAAAATTAAATACCAATTGAAAAATGAAATACAAGGTTTCTCCCACTTTATGAAAAACCAATGAAACAATGAATAAGCTTGTATATGGATACCAATTGAAAACTAGTCAATTGAAACAAGATAGTCATTATAAAACAAGCTTTATCATGATCAAAATTTGTGCTCTAAGATATATGAATATAATAAGCACAAATAAAAACATATATATGTATGAAAAATTAGATACCAATTGAAATTGATACTCTTTGAAGTGCAAGCATACATATACAAAAAATATATGAGTATACAAAAATGTCAATATTGATACCAATTGAAAGAATCCAATGATACCAATTGAAACAACAATAATATCAAGTGTATATCTCATATAACCTATCCTCCCATTCATGCACAAGTTTAAAAGATATTCAAGAAGGGTATACATGGCATGGTCGCCCATCCAACCGCCCTTGGAAGGTAGGGTTTTCAAAAAAATAGGTTTGAAAATATAGATTGTTTGAAAAACTCTACCAAAGTGAAGAACACGAACTAGTTATGAAAAAATTTGTTAACTAGTACGGAATCCTTCAAGTAAGGAACAAAAAAAATTGTTTTTCATGAAACACATGTAATTCACAAGATCACTAAACACTCAAAATCCATAAAGCCCATCTCATACTCATGAAAACAAAGTCATGAGAAACCTAATAAAGTGAGTGAACAAGTGTTATGTGACACATATCATCATGAAAATATTCAATTAAGCTCGATTTAAATTCCTTTAAACATGAAACATGAAAATCTAAAATTTTTAATAAAACAAATTATACTTCAAGGCATATGTATGTTTTGTCAACACAAAAAATATACATACATATCCCTAAATACAATTGAGTCTATATATAAAGATTTGCATGAAAAGCAAATGACTCAAGGGGTATACATGTATATCTTAAAGTTTGAAAAAATAGACGTATACATGAAATGAAAACACAAGATCATAAAACATATTCAAAATGGGAATACAAGTTAGAATGCATGAATCATCAAAACTAGACTATACTAACACATCTAATGGGTTCAAATAAGCATTCAAGCTCAAACATATATAAAGATTTATTTGTGCCCACTATATGTACAAGTATAAATACTAGTCTTAATGAAAACTAGCATCTAAACGTATATTCAAAACATGAGGCATAAAACTAAACATAAATCAACATGATAATCATAAAAATGATCATTGTGTAAATTCACATGCTATTAGACCTATGATATACACAATAGCTAAACAATGGTGAGAACACAACATATGGGTCCATATAAACATGGGTGATCTCAAAACTATACATGCATGTCAATGATCTAAGAATCATGGCATTTAACATACTAATCAAAACATCATAAATACACATATGATCATCATGTATATGCATATGCATTAGATCTAGGACATACATATTAGTTTAAAAACAAAGTGAGAACACAAGGATAGGTCCATGAGTGTCTCAAATAACTAAACATGTATGTCACTAATCTAAATCACATGGCATAAACATAATGAGCTTTAAAACATGACATGCTATAAGTCAACGACATGAAAAGTATAATAAGCATGCAAATATAAATGGGAGTTAGAGATTGATACCAAAACAGATGAAGGCACCTCTCTAGTTCTCCAAACCAATGGTGGTCCTCTCCACCAAACTCCCCTTGAAAGTGATGCATCCAATTGTTTTCTTTAAGCACGGAACACATCCACTTCAAGGCACCGCCACTCTCACGTGATACGAGAGCCCACACCTATATCAAAAATTTTAGGGGTGGTCTTTGGTACCCATTTCCTTGTGGGTCCATAGGGGTTAGTATCTCTCCTAATCCAAACAAGATTATTTGCTAAATTTTTAACATGTAAACGATCATAGCAAAATCTAGCAAGGTGGCCTTTTCGACCACAATGTGTACACGTGTACACATGGGCATACATAGTGTGAAGTTTGTGATCGTGATGAGCATGTGTATACCGTGATGGGTGTGCATGCAAGGATGGAACTTGTTTCTTGCGAAACATGGATTCCAAGCATGTATGATTTATGGCACAATGGCTCAAAGTGGAGCCCAAACAATCTACACTTTTCTTCAAAACATTTATGTCATTTTCAATACTAGAAGATAGAGTGGAGCATGCAAAAGATGTGCTAGGTGAAGCTACACTAGCATGGCAAACATGTGAAGACAATTCAATTTTCAAAGATTCATTATTTTTTAAAACAAAATTCAATTCTTTTGAAATGAAATCAATTTCATTTTTCAATGAAAGGTTATCTTTTAAAACAAAATCTAATTTAGAAGATAAAACCTCATTGTTTTTCACAACATCATCACAATCTTTTTTGCTTTTCAAAAACTCATTTTCCTTTAGAGCAAGTTCTAGTTGAGATTTAAGTGAGTCACATTCACTTGCAATCTCTTCCTTCTCTTGCACAATCAATTCAAAATTTGAACACAAATCCTTTATTTCTTCTTTTAGCTCAAAATTATTCTTTTTCAAAAGATCAAGCTTTTTCAAAATATTTTCAAGCTTTTGAGCAAGTTCCATATTTAAAGTTTGAACTTCTAAGCATCCATAGCAATATGAACTAGAGCTATCATCTAGTTGAGAATCCGATTGTACCTCAAGGGAGTCTTTCCCTTGGACCATGAGGCAATGCTCATCGGACTTGTCTCCCCTAGATTTTCTCAACTTGTTGATGATCCTTGGAAGCTCGGGAGAAGTCAATACGCTCCAAACTGCAAAAGCCGAATCATAATGAGTAAACACATGTAAAAGATCTTCATTAAGAGATGCTCTAAGTGTCCTAAGTGCAAGTGCATTGGCCTTCTTATGCTTGCTATCATTGGGATATGATTCCTTAGTAGTGGTTTGATAAACTAGATGTCCTAGGGTTTTCAAATGACAACTCATCTTGGCCTTCCAAATAACATGTCTAGAAAAATCAAACATAGGAGGGCTATCCATGAGTGCAAACTAAATGTGTGCAAATGAAAAATGCAAATGAAGATTAGCAAACTAAGATCTCACTCCTAGGTGGTTAAACCTAATATCAGGAGCGTAGGCTCTGATACCAATTGTAAATCACCTAGGGGGGTGAATAGGTGATAATGCTAATCTAATGAACTAAATGCGGAATTTAAAAACTAATTGCAATAACAACAATTAATGCAACCGACAAATGATGCACACACAAGCTAGCCAAGCATATAAATATAAATGATCAATATGAAATGATGCAAGGCACAAAGTAAAGAGAGAGAGAGAGAGAGAGTAAGAGTCAAGGGATCAAGCGCAAACAACAAGATATGTTTCGAGGTTCGAGAACCCAGCTCTACATCCCCGCCTTCACACAGAAGGATTTCAACTCCACTAGCTTGTCCACAAAGGACTCCCACACAGGGAACCTCCACCGAGGATTTGGGGCAATACAATAACAAGGAGTACCCAACTCCTCTCCTTACAAACACAACCTCCTCCTTGAGGCACAACACCAAGCCAACAAATAATCACCTCACAACTTGAGGGATTAGCACAAAACTTACACAAGGATCACCTCACACCTTAAGAGATACAACCCAATAGCACAACCTCCTCAACAAAATGAGGGAAAGGCACAAAACCAAGCTAAGATAGGGTTATAACTTGGTGATCAAAAGACCACAAATAATCTCTTTTTCCACACAAAGATCCTATAGAATAAGATAGTAGATGTAGCTCAAGTGTGGAGAAAACCAAAAGAATGGAAATCAAAACTCAAAGAAAATCCTTGGGAAAAACTAGAAACCAAGATAAAGAAGTTGAATCAAACACTTTTCCCAAAAACTCTTTTCTTTTATTTTCCAAACCCTAGCAAAAACACCAAATAGATTGTTCAATTTAAAGCCCAAAAACTTCTTTTGATTATTGTGAAAACACTGGAGAGTCAGGAAAAATTAGCACTAAAAATCTTAGAGAAAACCTCTTTCCAATGGGGTATTTATAACCCCTAGAAAAATATAGCCGTTGGCAGCAAATTCTGCCAAAAATGAACTACCGGTCGACCGTCCGATCGACCGGCCAACGGTCACTTTTGACCGCTAGCAGCTACTGGTCGACCGGGCAGTCGACCGGCCCTAGAACCAGAGAGCAACGGCTCTCTGGCCGTCGACCGTTCGGTCGACCGGGAGCAACCCGAGAGCAACCTGCTCTCAGTCGGTCGACCGTGCGGTCGACCGGCCTATTGGGCAGCCAGCGTGCACGTATCCTGCACGTCGGTCGACCGCTACGGGCGACCGGCTACTTGGTACGGTCGACCGTCCGGTCGACCGACCTAGCCTGGCAGAGGCAGTTCTGGTCAGAAAAACATGTTATTTTTAATTCTAAAAATTCTCATAAATATTCTAAAAATACACAAAAATAGTTTTATCATTTTACATTGATATACAACTTGTGTTAAAAATTTCAACACAAATTTCAAACATTTTTAACCTTTTTGTGTTATAGAAATTTTTGCCAAAAACCAAAACCGTATTTTCTAAAACTTGGATTTTTGAATTGAAAATACGTTTTGTCCAAAACTTATCTAAATACAAAAACATGATATTTAAACACTTTGTAGCATGTTGCATATGGATGGAAATCTAATATACAAGAAACATATACATATCCATGTTTTTGACTTTAATTCCAAAATATGTTTTGCTAAAAATACCAAAACACTAAACTCATGAAATAGACTATCAAACTAAGTTTGTCTAAGAAGTTGAAGCATGCATGTATATAGAACAAATCTAATATACATTAAATCATGTAAACTTGTTTTGAATTTATCTATTCATGAAAACCAAGATCGGTTAAACCAATCAAACCGAAAACCAAACGGAAACATGAAACATGTGTGTTGTGAACTTGAGCATATCATACTATTCTAATCTTTACAAATGGATCTAAAACTCAAACTAAACTAGGTACCGATGTCTTCTTGTAGAGCGCCGTCTCCAAGCCGACTCGATCCAAAACTCCAAAACTCCGAGCTTGACTCCAACGAGTGCTATATATGATCTTGTCGCTCGGGCTCTTGAATCACTATGTGAAAGCTTCCAAACCATCTTGTTGAAGCTAATCACCACTAATATCTTGATTTATGATCTGAAACTAAAATCACAAGATTATTAGTACACATAACTATATGAGTTAATCACCATCAAACTAGAGTGGAAGGCTTTTGGGCCAACACTTTGGTAATCGGCTTGGAAGTGCTGGATATGGCGGGCTTCTTCAGCCATTTGTTCCTTCATCTCTTTTCGCTCGTATTCTTGAGCGGCGAGGAGTTTACTCAGTGTTGACCGAGCCTCTTCTATTGAGCTAGCATTCTCTACGGTCTTGAGCTCCTTCAGGTGGCTCCTCAGCTGTTCAACCAGCATCAGACACGCCCCTAACCTGTGAAGGACTCCCAATGTGACTAATATCTCGATCTGATTCTCGAGAAGCATCCGGGCAAACTCAAAGGAACTACTCCTGGAAAGGACCAAGTCGATATAGGACCTCATGAAAGCAAAAAATTATTACACCATTTGACGTGCTAGCTCTTCCATGATGTCATTAGCTAGAGATAACCCTGCTGACGTACTCCCGAACCCCCTTTCTATGACAGGATGAGGATGGGAATCAGTTCAACTTGTGCAGGGGTGAGGCCGACAACAGGCTCGTCAGACACTGAGGTAGTCACCAATACCTCCGGGACAGTTATTGTTGTAGCAGCTTCCACTACAACAGAAGCAACAGCAAACTCTACGGCACTAGGTTCCCCGGTCAAAGTTTGAACTGTGCTATCTTCTGCGCCAATGCTGCCGCAGGATCCTCTACTTGAGCTACCCCAGTACTCTCTGCAAATCACAACGTTAAACATCAGTGGTAATGATAAAAAAAAAGTATCCAACACCTCAGTATTCTCTTACCAAGTTGAGGATCCGAAGATAGCAAATCCCTAGATAAGCTACTCGGGGATGAAGGTTCCCCGACCTCAGCAGTTGCACCATCATGAGGCATCCTGGTAGCGGGGGCTTCAAGGCTCTCCTGCTAGACCAGCTCTTGGATCATCTCCTCAATATGAGAAGAAGTTGTCGCTTTACTACCGGCAACCAGCCCTATAGAAGAAAGTCAAAAGGAAATGTCAGAACTCTTTCCAAACTTGATGAGGAACCAGTTCAGGAGGATAAAGAAAATACCTTCAGTAGCGGCAATCCTTGCTATCGGCGAAACCATCATAGGGACGTACCCCTGTATCTCTTCCTCTGAGATATGTGAAAATTTACACGTATCAGGAAGAGCAGGTTCATCGCCAAAATTGACTTCTTTGCCAGAATAATATCCATGTTCTTTGAATAATGAAGACAACAGTTCAACATAAGAGGTCTCAGCGATCGAGACCTTACCACTGAGTACCCCAGTAGTAGGGATGGGTTCAATAATCCGCAAGGTGGACACCAATACACTGGGAGACCCAGGCTGCTACACCTCCACCTTTCTCTCATGAGCTAAAGAAGGTCCAAGCTGAGTCGAGACTCCTGAAATTTCAATTTCATCCTTCCTCACCAAGTCGACTTTGGGTCGCTCGACCTCTTCAACCATGATGGGTTCATCCGCGAACTCTCCCTCCTCTAAGATCACGGGACCCCTGCTGCGTAGATCGCGAGAGCGAAGGACGGGGACTTCTTTCTCCTCTTCTTCTTCCTCCCCCTGCTCTTTAATACTAAGAGGAACTACTTTGGGCATCGAAGCTTCAGCTTCTTTGGGATAGGCTCACCCTTGGAAGCAGAGCCACGAGAACATTTGGACACAGCCTGCCGACTCTTTTTAACAGGTTATCCCTTAGGTGCTACTGACCTTGGTCTTACCCTGCTTCCCCTCTTATTTCCCTCTCGACTGCCTGATACTCATCCATACCTCGCATATGTTTGTTGGACTCTAACTTGGTTTCGTAAAATACCTTGATGCTCTTAATGCAAGAGGTACTTATTCTGAAACCAGGCATCCTATTAGTCAGGGAGTACCAGGTGCAGAAACTGAGGCTGGTAGACAATTGGGCGTCTTGTGAGGCAAGCTGCAAACATCTTTTATCCCTCCAGCTACACTATAGTACTACGCACGGGTGCCTTCAAATAAATTTCTGCTGAAGCAGAGGCTGACGTTAGGGTTACTGACATATAATTGATCATAGCCGAACTGTCAAGCAAAATGACTGGGCATGTAAGGCTCAATCGTACATGAATTTCCTTTCTAGAAAATCAGATATCGAGGTCGAATATTGATCAGCCACCAGAAGACTCCCGATGGCAGCCTTGTGAAATCATCTGGCCCCGCAAGGTCGGCAAGCTTATCCCCGTAGAGCGCATCAGCAATATCAGGGAATCAACGATTGAGCTGATAGTTTAAAATGTTCAGAATGAATTTCCGAACAAAGAATATATAGTAGTAAGTCCAGCTCGAATTCTCCAGCTTCTGCACGAAGGGAACAAAACCTGCAGAAAGAGGCACCGCCGTCATCAGTGAAGGACAGTGCATAACGTACCAGGCCATCAGGTACGTATATGGAAGCTCGATCCTAGGGTTATGGGTCTTCACTCTCGGCCTTCCCTCCGAATCGACCACTGGCCTGCCCTCAGAATCTACAATGGCCTCCACTTGGCATAGACTTTTAGCGAGAGCCCGTAAACCGCTCTGTATTTTGGCTACCATTGCTGAAAGGAGAGCGATAGACTTCCCGTAGGCAAGCAAGATCGCTGGGTATACCACATCAGCAACGATTACTTCATGCGGTAGCGTTGGCACCACACAGCGCTTTAGCCATAATATGAGAAAGCCTGCCAATAGAGCTCGGTCAGAAATGGAAACTCGGGACTGGTGATGAAAACTTTCAAAAAACTGTATCGGGTTTGAAAGTATCCTCGTTCGACTCAGTGGTGTAAGAGCTTGTAGAGGCATTGATCCTCTCAATAGTCTCCTCGTCAGTGCAAGGGGCCAGACTAGTCACCGAGCTATCTTCTCATTTATGCCATTGAATAGATACTCACCCAGGATATCTACTTGACACCCCTGTTTCTCCAGGAGGATATCTGCCCGCAGATGTGAAAGTGGCACAACACTTTCTAGTATGTCTCATACACTTGAGGGTCCTCTTTCCTCAAAAGGTGAAACTCCTCAGAAATCGGGACGTATTCTTCATAAAGGGCATCTCCTTAGAGATACGCGGCGCATATCTCGAGGCCTAATCTCTGCCCGACGCGTGGTGAGCATCTTAAATGCGACGCAAATTTCGCGCGTCAAAGGAAAGATATCCCCTCAACTCCACCAAATATGTGGCAATGCGCCCAAAACGCGGGACTTGCGATTAACAAAAGCCGCGTCCCTCTAAAAGTCGCGTCTCTTCAGCAAGGCCAAAACCGCGCCTAGTCAACAGGGTAAGAGTTGCGTCTTCACTTCAAAGGTCGCGTCCCTCCAAAGGCTCTTCAAGCAAATTAATAGATGTGTCCCCACTCCGAGTGAGGACTGCGTCTCTAAAGCAACATGACCCCTGCGTCTACAAGATTTGCATCCAGTCTTTGCTTCTGTAATTAGTTCAACAGTACACTGGCACAAGCTGATGCCTGTTTACCCTGGTTCAACGGTACACCAATAACCAGCTCAGAGCACTGAGGAGGTCTGGACCGCGTATCTAGACACTCACTGCGATCATCTCTGGTAGCTTCAAAGGATTTTACAGTACACTCATGAAGACCACATTCCAGACAGGATCAAGCTCAGGAAAACTCAAATGATTGTCAGTTTAATCATGAGAAGTATGAATTCAATCAGAGTCAAAAGTATTTTGAAATCCATCCCAGCCAACCGCGAAATATCAAAAACTTTGGAGGAGGTTCTGTAGGCTGTCTAAAAATCACTGAATACAAGTCATCAAAAAGCAGAGTTCAAACTCCAGACGTAGGGCTAATCATAGCCACTACCACAATACCAAGACGCAAGGGTCGAAACCTACGTCACAGCCTTACTGCAGTAGCATCACTACAGTACCAAGACGCGAGGGTTGAAACCCGCGTCTCAGTATTACTACAGTAGCATCACCACAGTACCAAGACGCGAGATTCGAAATTCGCGTCTCTACTTTACCGCAATGACCAAGATGCAGAGCCCAGAGCCCGCGTCTCAAACAAAGCTTGACGCAGAACTTAAGCTCACATTTCAACCAAAGACAAAGTTCAAGCGTTACCTCAATGGTTAAACGCGAGGCTCGAAGCCCGCGTTTCAACTACAGAGGAACCCTGTGTCTCAATTATACCTGCCCTCATTACTGGGTCAATTACTGCCCACGAAATGAGGGAGTTAACCCCATTAAGGAGTGTTTTTAGGGAAAATTTTTACCCCCTAAAACCTCTATAAATAGCCCAATTTGCTATGGTTGAGAGAAACATCTGGTCAGAAGAACTTCGGTTGTAAGCTGTAAAAGGACCAAGATCTCCAGCTAAAAGAAAGAGAGAGTTTAACTCTTCTAACAACTTGCTGCATAAGAGTTTATTCTTACCTAAAGTCTCTTTGAGATTCTTATTGGACAGAAACTGTGTTACTTCGTTCACCATCCAAAGAGAAGATTCTCAAGAAGTCTTGACGTTCACCCAGTCAACGAAAACAAGATTCACTTTCCATCACCGCATTAAGAACCCGATATTAAACAAAGGGGAGATTTGAGCTTGAATATCTCTCCTTTCTTGTAAAAAGATTATTGATCCGCTGTAATTTTCTTTACCATCAAATAAAGAATTTACACTTCGATCTTCGATTTTCCCACCAAACAATAGTGCTTCTGCATAACTGTCGCCCACGCCAGCAATTTAATTTTCCTTTTAATTCTGTTATATTAATTGCATGCTTAGAACAAGTATTTAATTTAATTAAAATTTTATGCTTTAATTTGTTGCATGTTTTGAAAAATAAAAAATACTATTATATATCTTACAATCTAGAAGAAAGATTATTGTTTTGATAATGCTTCATGCAATAAATCTTTTAATGCAATACTTGTTCATGAAATTAATGTTGGCCCAAATGCCCATCACTCTAGTTTTGATGATGATTAACTCATGTAGTTATATTACTAATGATTTGTGTTTATATATTTTCAGTTATTGATCAAGATCTTAGTAGGTGCTTAACTTCAACAAAAGAGTTTGGGAGCTAACATATGTAAATTTAAGATCTCGATCGTCAAGATCGCATCTAGCACTCGGATGGAGTCAAGCTTTTTGGATCGTGTTTGGATCGAGTCGGCTTGGAGAAGGAGCTTTACAAGAAGACTTCGGTTTGTTTAGTTTGAGTTTGTATTTAGATCATGTGTAAAGATAGATAGTGTTGATATGCTCAAGTTCACACACACACACACACAAGTTCAATATGTTTGGTTTTCGGTTTAACCGGTTTTGGATTTCGAAGATACATATATGGTTTTCATAAATAAATAAAATCAAAACAAGTTTACTTAGTTTAATATATATTAGATTTCATCTATATACATATATGCTTCACATATTTAGAAAAACTTATTTTGATGATCTTATTCATGTGTTTAGAGTTTTGTAATTAACAAAACCTATTTTGGATTTATAAAAAACATAAGATAAATCATTTTATGTGTACTGGAGTCTATCCATACACTCTATACTTCAAAAGAGTTTAAATATCATGTTTTGTAATTATACAAGTTTTGGAGAAAACAGATTTTCATTTCAAAATTCAAGTTTTGAAAAATACGATTTTTGAGTTTAAGCCTAATTTCTATATCACAAAAATAGTTCAAATAGTTTGTAATATATGTTGATTTTTGGTCATATATATTTATTTTAAAATATCTATAAGAACTGATTTTTGTGAAATTTATAAGAATTTATAGGATTTTATAGGTGTTAAATAAACTAAGTTTCTTAACCTATAATTCCTACTAGAATCTACTGGCGGTCGATCGGACGGTCGACCAATGGTCGACTGATGTGCACGAGAACGTGCACAAGACCAGCCTAGAAGGTCGGTCGACCGGGCGGTCGACTGTAACTACCCAACTCTCGGATAGTGCCGGTCAACTGGGCGGTCGACCGGGAGGCTTGGCCTGGTCGACCGGGAGGCCCAACGGTCAGAAATATGACCGTTCGACGGTCAACCGACCGGTCAACTGGCGATCATTTTGGCCTTTTCTGGCTGCCAATGGCTAGTTTTCTCCTAGTCCTATATAAAGAGTTTTTGGGGCTGTTTTAAATAAATTAATAAGAGAAGTTTAACCAGTTTTCTAGTGCCATCTTGCCCATTTTGTAAAGAGTTTCAAAAGAGTTTTTATGCTTCAAATCTTTTTCTTTTATTTTGTTTTCAAAGGGTTGGAAAATCAAAGAAAAAGAAGTCTTTGGGAATTGGATTTGATCTTTATTTTTATTTCTATCTAATATTTTTTTCAAGTATTTTTCTTTGTGATTTTGTTTTTCAAACACCTTATTTTCTCACACTTTAGCTATCATATCTAATCCTATCTATAGGATCTTGTTTATGTGAGGAAAATTATTTGTGGTCTATTGTGATCACCAAGTGTTGTAATCTCTTCTTTGCTTTGGCTTTGTGCCTATCCCTCTTGTGTAGAGGTGACTGGGGCTTTGTTTTAGATTTGTGGCTTATTCTTCTTGTGTAGAGGTGATTGTGTTTTGGCTTAGTGCCTTATCCCTCTTGTGTAGAGGTGATTGTAGTTTGGCTTTGTGCCCATCCTCTTGTGTAGAGGTGATTGAGTTTTGCTTTATGCCTTGCCTCTTGAGTAGAGGTAGTTGTGTTGGAGAGAGTTGTATACTCAAAGTTTGTAATTACAAATTACTCGGTGGAGGTTCCCTTTTGGGAGGTCCTGTCTGGATATAGTGGAAATCCTATGTGTGAAGGCGGGGATGTAGATCAGTGGCTCGAACCTTGAAACATATCTTATTGTTTGTTTGATCCACTATCTCTAAACTCTCTCTCTCTCTCTTATATCTTGCATTGCTTTAATTACACATATTATATGCTAGATATAGTTGTGTGTCCATACTTGTGTTGAATCAAGAGGGCTTCATATAGCACCTCAACTCTTAATTTAGAGGAATCTCGAGGAGATAGCCCAGAGTCCTTCACGAAAAATTTGGCTACACTCTTTGGTTATACATAGTGTTGCAATTGATTTTAATTCTGCATCATTTGTCATTAGATTAGCTAGTACATCTATTCACCCCCTCTAGGTGTATTTCAATTGGTATCAGAGCGTACACTCCTGGTATTAGGTTTAACCACCTAGGAGTGAGATTTTGGATTGCTAATCTAGTATTGCATATGCACACATATACTCTATACATTCATGGATCACTTTTCCCCTCCCATGTTTGATGTTTCTAACGGCGATATGTGAAAGTTTAGGATGAGTGCTTATTTAAAAATCCTAGGTTTGCATGCCTGTCTTGCCACTACCAAGAAAACTTTATTTTAGTAATGACAAGTACATTGAGGCTAATGCACAAGTCTTAGATACCCTAAAGCATACACTTAGTAAAGAATATTTATATATGATTTCTCATTGTGATTCCGCTTTTGCAGTGGAATACATTGACCTCTCCCGAGCTACAAACGACAAAACGGTGGAGAAAGAATATAGTGGAGATGAGTCCGACCAAGCTTGCTTTTATGGTCCAAGGGAATGACTCCTTTGAGGAAAACTTGGATACTCAACTAACTAATAGTGCTAGCTCTTCTAATGATGATCATGATAGTATGGTTGCCCATGCATTAAATGAAGAGCTTTTCCTATTTTGTAAAAACTTGCTTTCAAAGTACGAAGTTTTGAAAAACAAGAGTTTTAAATTAAAAAAAGAAAATGAAAATTTATTTTTAAGTTAAACATGATTTTACAAGAGAGGGTTAAGATTTCAAATGAAAGAAACTCTTTGAAAACTCAACCTAACTTACTTTAAACGAAAACGAAATTTTAAGGAATAAAAATTATTGTGTTGATGTTTTGAAGAATAATGAGGTTTTGTCTTCAGAACTCGATTTTGTTTTAAAGGATAACAATTCTTTGAAAAATAAAATTACTTTGGTTTCAAAAGAATTGGAATTTATTTCAAATGAAAATATTTGTTTGAAAAAATAATTGGTCATTCTTATTATAATTCCATTATTATACCATTTATGATAAGAATGCATGCTCCACTTCTTATTCAACAATGAAAATGATATTTGCATGTTGAAGAATAGTGTAAATTGTTTGGGCTCTACTTTGAGCTAATGTGCTATGAATCACAAGAAATTAGAATCCATGTTTCAAAAGAAACAAGTTTCACATATTCATGCACGCCAATCACGGCATACACATACTTATCATGCTCACACACATGATTCTATGTGTGCTCATGTGTACACTTGTACACATTATGGACGTAAGGGCACACTGTAAAGTTTTGTTATGATAGAATACATAATTCAAATTTTACAAACAAATTATTTGAGTTAGGAAAGGTGCTAACCCTCATGGACCCAAAAAGGTATGGGTACTAAAATCCACCCCTATTGTATTTGATGTAGGTGTGGGCTCTCACTTGACGTAGGGTTTTTGTGCCTTGATGGTGAATGTGTTTGAGCTTGATGGACACTACATTGGATGCATCACCTTAAGGATGTTTGGTGGGGACCATCATGGTTTGGAGATCTAGAGATTAGCCCTATTAGTTTGGTAACTATATCTAACTCCTTATTTATTTTACATGCTTTCTCATTGATGATTTTTAGCATGTCTTGATTTCTCATGTTCATTATGTTTAAATGCAATAGTTATTAGACTTGTGATATACATATATAGTATTTGAGATACACCCATGTTTATATGGATTTATATTTTTATGTTCTCACTTTAGTTTAGTTATTGTGTATCTTAACTCTAAAAGCACATGTATTTACCCTAATGATCATACTTGATTATGATTTTGCACTTCATGTGGTGATTACTTGTTTAGATGTAGTTTTTTTAAAACTTATGTTTATACTTGTACAAGTAAGGAGCTGCACTTGATTATTTTGTATTTGTGCTTCATTGCTCATTTGTACTCATTACATGTACATGAATAACCTAGTTTTTATGATTCTTTCATTTATACTTGTTTTTAATTTTTTACATATTTTCATAAAATTGTGTTTATCTTCTTGTATATGTCAATTTTGTCCAAAACTTTAGATATAAATGTCTATCATAGAGTCACTTGTCTTTCACGCAATATTCTATTATGGACTCATTTATATTTGGGATATGTATGTATACTCTAATTTAGACAAAACATACATATACATTGAGGCTTGATGAAAATTTTATTTTTATAATATTCATATTTGTAAAGGAATTTCATATAAGCTTCATTACTTATTTTCATGATTATACTTATTACATGACTCTTACACTCTATATTTTGTGTTTACTCATGATTTTTTTATTTCATGAGTATATATTGTGTTTTATTGCTATTTGAGTGTTGATGATCATGTGATTTTCATGAGATAATTATTGTTTCATTTCTTACTTGAAGGATTTCAAACTAATTTGAAAACTATTTTAAATTAGTTCATTATTCTTTATGTGGTAGTGATTTTCAAATATGATAAAATATTTTCAAATCATATTTTGAAAACCTTACTAACCGAAAGGGGGTTGGATGGGTGACCATGCCTTGTATACCCTTATTGAATATCTTTTATCATGTGCATGAATAGATGGTAGGTATGAGTTATACACATGATCTTCATGTTATTTAAATTTTATATACTCATATTTGTTTTCTTAAATATGTATGCTTCAAATTTCAATTAGTATCAATTTCAATTGGTATTTTTATTTTCATACATACATATATGATTTGATTGTGCTTGTTTACAATATCTTTACATTCTCAAAGCACAAATTATATTTATATTAAATTTGATTTTATTTCAAATGTTAATTGGTATCTTTACAAGCTTATCATTAATTTCAATTGGTATTTATTTGGTATCAAAATGTACTTTATGTTTCACCTTCAATTGATATTAAATTCTACTATTGGTATCTCAAAAAAAATTTATGTGGTACCAATATTTATTTTGTCAACTACTATTTCATTGGTATCATATTCATTTTGTTGACTTCAAGAAATTTTAATTTTTTTAAAAAAATAATAGTTTAAAATTTGTTGATATATACTGCATATGCAAGGGGAGCTTAACATCTTCTCTATATAGATTCATGTTGAGTGTATCTCACATTGAGGAGCTTGACCTCGCTTCTTTACGTGATACACATGTGTACAAGGAGCTAAGATCTCCGTTTATACATTATATATTATGCTTTATGTGGGTTAGGGTTTAGTCATCCCTTCTCCATATAATGCATGTATGCAGGGGGAGCTAATTTTACGTCTCTCCTCTTCATGAATGTATATCACATATACATTTATTGTTTGTTTGTCTTCACCCTTTTATTGATGAATGAAAAAAGGGGGAGAAGAATTTAGAGAGTTTATACTATTATATGCATATATGTTTTGTTTACTTTACACATTCATTGAATATCTATTTGTTTATTCCTATGCATAAGTTAAGGGGGAGCTTCTATGAAGCTTATCTTTAATCCATGCATAATAACTCCATGAGTTTGTCATCATCAAAAAGGGGGAGATTGTTGGTCCAAAGGCCCATCACTCTAGTTTTGATAATGATTAACTCATGTAGTTATAGTACTAATGATCTTGTGTTGATATAGTTTCAGTTATGATCAAGATCTTAGGAGGTGTTAACTTCAACAAAGGAGTTTGAGAGCTAAAACATGTAAATTCAAGAGCTCGAGCGTCAAGATGGCATCTAGCACTCGGATGGAGTAAATCTCTTTGGATCGAATCAGCTTGGAGAAGGAGTTCTACAAGAAGACTTTGGTTTGTTTAGCTTGAGTTTGTGTTTAGATCTTGTGTAACGATAGATAGTGTTGATATGCTCAAGTTCACACACACAAGTTCAATATGTTTGGTTTTTGTTTAACTGTTTGGATTTCGAATATACATATATATGATTTTTATGAATATATAGAATCAAAACAAGTTTACTTGGTTTAATATTAGATTTCATCTATATGCATATATGTATCATATATTTAGAAAAACTTATTTTGATGATCGTATTCATGTGTTTAGAGTTTTGTAATTAACAAAACCTATTTTGGATTAATGTCACAAACATAAGATATATCATTTTATGTGTATTGTTCATACACTCTATGCTTCAAAGAGTTTAAATATCATGTTTTTGTAATTATACAAGTTTTGGAGAAAACGGATTTTCATTTCAAAATTCAAGTTTTGGAAAATATAGTTTTTGTGTTTAAACCTAATTTATATATCACAAAAATATACAAATAGTTTGTAATATATGTTGATTTTTGGTCACACATATTTGTTATTAAAAATATTTATAAGAACTGATTTTTGTGGAATTTATAAGAATTTATGGGATTTTATAGGTGTTAAATAAACTAAGTTTCTTAACCTATAATTCTTGCCAGAACCTGCTGGCGGTCAACCAGACGGTCAACCGCACCGATCGACCGATGTGCATGAGGACGTGCACAAGACCAGCCTAGAAAGCCGATCGACCTGGTGGTCGACCGACTGTAACTACCCCAACTCTCGGGTAATGCCGGTCGGCCGGGCGGTCGACCGGAGGCCCAACGGTCAGAAATATGACTGTTGGATGGTCGACCGGCTGGTAGACCAAAAGGTCAATTTTGACATTTTCTGACTGCCAACAGCTAGTTTTCTCCTAGCCCTATATAAAGGGGTTTGGGGACGTTTTGAATAAGATTTGATAAGAGAATTTTAACCAGTTTTCTAATACCATCTTGCCCATTTTCTAAAGAGTTTCAAAAGAGTTTTTGTGCTTCAAATCTCTATCTTTTATTTGTTTTTCAAAGGGTTGGAAAAATCAAAGAAAAAGAAGCCTTTGAGAAATTAGTTTTGATCTTTATTTTTATTTCTATCTAGTATTTTTTTCAAGTATTTATCTTTGTGATTTTGTTTTTCAAACACCTTATTTCTCATACTTGAGATATCATATCTAATCCTATCTATAGGATCTTATTTATGTGAGGAAAATTGTTTATGGTCTATTGATTACCAAGTGTTGTAATCTTTTCTTTGCTTTGGCTTTGTACCTATCCTTCTTGTGTAGAGGTGATTGGAGTTTTGCTTTGAATTTGTGGCTTACCCCTTTTGTATAGAGGTGATTGTATTTTGGCTTAGTGCCTTATCTCTCTAGTGTAGAGGTGATTGTAGTTTAACTTTGTGCCCATCCATCTTGTGTAGAGGTGATTGTGTTTGGCTTTGTGCCCATCCCTCTTGTGTAGAGGTGATTGAGTTTTGGCTTTGTGCCTCGCCTCTTGAGTAGAGGTGGTTGTATTGGAGAGAGGAGTGTATACTCTAAGTTTGTAATTGCAAATTCCTCTGGAGGCTCCCTTTTTGGGAGGTCCTGTATGGACGTAGTGGAAATCCTTCTGTGTGAAGGCGAGGATGTAGAGTAGTGGGTCGAACCTCGAAACGTATCTTGTGTTTATTTGATCCAATATCTCTAAACTCTATCCTCTTATATCTTGCATTGTTTTATATTGCACATATTCATATGCTAGATATAGTTGTGTGCCCAAACTTGTGTTAAACCAAGAGAGCTTCAATAGCACCTCTGAAAGTGCTCTGATACCAATTGTAAGTTCACCTAGAGGGGGGTGAATAGGTGATGGCTAATCTAATGGTCACTTAATGCCAAATAATGCGGAAGTATAAACTATTATGACCTAAACTATCTTTTACACTAAACACCACGTATAACACAAGAGTGTTGCCGAATTTCCCGTGAATGACTCTGGACAAACTCCTCTAGATTCCCCTTGATAAGGGTTGAGGTGCCGCGTTGGCTCTCTTGGTTGAATACAAGTGTTAGCAAACAAACCCAAGCAAGTATATCAATATGAGCACAAGGAATATCTAGCTCATATAAATAAAGACAAGTAATAGCATGCAAGATATAAAAGAGAAAAGAGAGAGTGTGTGAGCAATCGCAAACACAAAGAATTTGTTTCGAGGTTCGAGCACACTTGCTCTACATCCCGCCTTCGACACACGAAGGATTTCCACTATGCACAATCCCAATGGATCTCTCCTTGGTGCCGCAGCACCTACAATCCCTCGGACTCCCTAGTCCCGTACACACGCAAGCCCACAAGCTTGCCGAGGCCGTACCTCAAACCAAGAGTTCACAACCGAACTCTAAACACCACGAGCACACTTGCCCGTTTCCTCAAAGAACAAAGAAAAGATCTTTGGTGATCACAACACTTTGATCACCTAAAAGCACTCTCACTACAACACTCCTATAGAATGAATAATCAATGGATGCTCAAGTGTTTGTGTGAGAACAACAAGGAAGAGAATGGTGGAGGAAAACTCAAAGAATTACTTTTAAACACTCTTGATAAAATCTTCCCTTTAGATAGAAAATATTTGCTCTCAAATATGGAGAAAACTCTTTTAAACAGATAAGAAAAACTGGCCCAAAGCTCTCCTAAAATCTTGTTGCAAAACAATGACCAAACCCCCAAATTTATAGGCTAAGAAAAACTAGCCGTTGGGGTCTGTCAGGCCTGCCGGTCGACCGCCAACGGTCAAAAATCTGACCGTTGGAGCTCCGTCCCGGTCGACCGCCGGCCGACCGAAATAAACAGAGAGCACTGCTCTCAGTTTTGGTCGACTGGGGCGGTCGACCGGCCATCTGCCAGGTCAAGGCGTTCGCATCTGTGCACGTCGGTCGACCGAGCCGGTCGACCGACTTCAATCCTAGTCGACTTGGTAGGTCGACTAGTCGACTTGGCTGAAGCCTGGAACAGAAAAACTAGGGATGGATAAAACTTGGTCTTTTGGCTCACATAAAAATCCCATAAAATACATAAAAATCTATAAAAATAGTTTTACCAGTATACTTTGATAAACAAACATGCTTGCACAAAATCAAGACATGTTATAAAAGATTTGGACTATTTTTGTAAGTTGAAAATATTAGCTCAATTGAAAAACAGTATTTTTCTAAAACTTGTTTTCTAAACTTCATGATACAAAACCAAGATATTTGAATTCATTAAAGTATAGTGTGTATGGATATGATCCACTACACAATTAAGATGAAATATCTATGTTTTTGGCATTAAGCTCTAAATATGGTTTTGGTTTAAAACATGTATATAAGAAAACACCAAAAACCAAAAAGTATTTTTCCAAAGTAAAAATCTTTTGTAAAAACAAAACTATCAAGAGTGTGTGTGTGATATATACTTGAGCAATCCACCAACTATTCTATCCTTTACGTTTTATCTAAAAACAAAAATTATACCTAGACACAAGTGTTCATCTTCTTGAAGTCTTCACTTGAAGCCATCTCATCTTCTAGACTTGGTCCAAACACGATCACTAGCTCGTTGGATCAAACCGTGTAAGCTCCAAAATTTGACTTAAATCCTTTGTTGAAGCTCCACACCTACTAAGATCTTGATACAAATCTGTCACTAATTAAACACAAGATCATTAGTACAATAACTACATGAGTTGATCATCATCAAAACTAGAGTGATGGGCCTTTGGGCCAACAATCTCCCCTTTTTGATGATGACAAAACTCATGAAGTTATATATGCATGAATTAAAGTAAAGCTTCAAAGAAGCTCCCCCTTAACTCATGCATAACAAATAAACAATATAATATGGAAATGAAGCACATGACATGTATGCAAATCAAGGAGATAACCATGCTAACAAGCATAAAACAAAATCAAATCAAATTCTTTTTCTCCTCTTTGCACAACAAAACATATATGCATAAACATAAATCCTTCAACCAACCGAAAACATGCATATATCTCAAATACTTCTCCCCCTTTTGGTCAATCATCAACAAAGGGGTTAAAGTAAAAACAAAATCATTAAATTTTTCTCCCCCTTTTGTAATAAACAAAGAAACCAATAAAGGGGTCAAATCAAACATATCAATAAAAGGTTATATGGGATATACATTCATAAAGAGGAAGACGGTTAAGTAACTTCCCTACACATATATATTACATGAAAGAGGGATGACAAGCCCTAATTCACATAACATATAATGTAATGCATAAGAGGAGATGTGAAGCTCCCCCTACACACGTGTACCACATAAAGAAGAGTTGTCAAGCTCCACAATATATAATACACTCAACATGAATCTATATGTAGAAGAGATGTTAAGCTCTCCTTGCATATAGGCAATACAAATCAAAAATTTTATTTTTCTTATATTTTTTTTTTAATTCTCAATAAAACAAATCTTGAGAATTTTTCTTATAATATTTATTTTCTTATCATAAACAACTTTGTGCTTTAAACATGTAAAACAATTTAACTCAAGCACAAATAACTCATATATATGTATGAAAAGTGAGTGTACCAATTGAAACTGATACATATATATATGAGAGAACAAAATATGAGTATATACAAAAGAGTTATATTGATACCAATTGAAAATATCCAATGATACCAATTGAAAATTAAGCTTAAGTGTATACATCATATAATCTACCATATGAAGAACTCGAACTAGTTAAATGAAAATGTTTGAAAACTAGTACGGAATCCTCATTAAGGAATAAAATAAAAATATTTTTCATGAAAAATGTGTAAATCATATGGCACTAAAAACACTCTAATATCCATAAAGTCCATAAAAAAATGAGTGCACTAGTGGTATGTGGAACATGGCATCATGAAAATGGCAATAAAGCTCAATATTCCTTTAAATGAGACAATATGAAAATTATCAAATTTTGAAAAACATGAAAATCAAACACAAATTTTAAAAAAAATTATAATTCAAGATATATGTATGTTTTGACAACACACAAGAAGATACATACATCCCTAAACACAATTGAGTCCATATATATAGATTTGCATGATGAAAGGCAAATGACTCAAGAGGTATACATATATATCTTAAAGTTTGGCAAAATAAACATATACATGAAATGAAAGCACATGATCATAAAACAAATCTAAAAAGGGAATACAAGTTTAAAAATATATGGATCATCAAAACTAGGCAATACTAGCATACCTAATGGCACAAATAAGCAATCAAACCCAACCATATATAGATTTATTTGTGGCCCACATATGTACAAGTATAAATCCTAGTGTTAACAAAACTAACATTTAACTAAATTCAATTCATGAAGCATCAAATATTGAGAACACAAAAAAAATTGTCCATATGATTAAAAATAGGATCATGTGTATAACTTATAAACTAATTGAAGAATGAATAACTAGTATAAAATAGTTTTGAACAACTAGTTAAAGATCCTTCAAATACATCAAATCATAGTTTTTCATAAAACATGACTAAGTACATAAAGATTAATCACTCATTGTCTATAAAGCACAAAATGATCATGAAACTAAGTCATGAAATTATAAATGAAGATGTGAGTGTTAAAAGATCATGTATATAGCATTTTTTATGAAAATAGTCATTTAAGCTCAAAAAGATCATAAGTCATATTTAAAAAAATCATTTTTCATTAAAACACTAATCTTCATGGTATATGTATGATTTATCCAAAACTAACAATACACATACATATCCCAAACATAAAAGAGTCTATCAAATGTATTTGCATGAAGGCAAGAGACTCATGGGTATACATGTATATTTATTAGATGTGAATTAATAATACATATACATGAAGTAAAGCATAAAAATTGGCAAAGCATGTATAAATGAAAGAATCATCAAAACTAGTCTATACATATGCATATAGGGGTACAAATGAGCATGAAGTGCAATCATATATAAAACAAATGTAGCTCACTATTTGTACATGTATAATACAAGTTTGATAAAAACTACATCTAAGCATGAATTTACCACATGAAGCACAAAACAAATGAAAACATGAACATGCTCAAATGATCATCAATTGAAAGAAGCATGTAAATAAATTAGGAGTTTAGAGATAGTTACCAACCATACTCCAAAGCTCCAAACATGGGGTCATCCCACCAAAATTCCTTGATAGCGGTGCTCCAAATATGTGTCCTTTTAGTTCAAATGCACCCACCATCAAGGCACCAAATCTCTCACGTTTTGTGAGAGCTCTCACCTACATCAAATACAAAAGGTGGGGACTTGGTACCCATATTTTCTTGGGTCCTTTGGGGTTAGTCTTGTAAGGAACCAAAAAATTCTTATTATTAGCAAAATTAAAGTGATGCAACTTGTCATAACAAAATTTTGCTAAATGGCCTTTGCGGCCACAATGTGTACACCTTAGGATACTTATGTGTAGGAGTGTGATCATGACGTGCAACATAAGCAAATGCATGATGATGTTGTGCATGAATGTGTAGAGTTTGTTTCTTTGAAACACTGACTCCAACCTAGTATGGTTAAATGCACAAGAGTTCAAAGTTGAACTCAAACAATTCATTTTATTTTTAATCTTTAATCTCATTAGTGGTGGCATGTAAAGCATGATGAGATAAAGAATCATTTTTCTTTTCTTTTTAGAAACAAAATCTTTTTCTTTTTCACAAATTTTCTTTTTAAAGACTTATTTCTTGGAAAACAACTTCTTTTGTGTTTTTCACCAAATCAATTTTATTTTTCAAAGTATTGTTTCCTTCACATAAATCATTCAATTTTGAAAGTAAGGAACATTCTCATTTTTCAAAACATTATTTTCTTTTTCTAAGCATGCAATTAGTTCTAAATGAATCATTTTCTATATGCATGCAATCCAACTTCTTTTCAAATTTTTATTATCCTTTTTAATCATGTCATATTTATTAAGCAATAATTGACAAAATGTAGAGATCTCTTCATATGACATGTTATCATCTTCTACCTCGGATTCGGTAGTTACCTTAAGGGTTATCCCCTGGACCATGTAGCACTTGTTGGAGGTGTCGCTTCCAACACCCGAATCGCTCTCCGCATAATATAGATCCTTTTCGCCAAGGGAGGTGATGATGTTCCAAGCTACAAAAGCCGAATCAATATTAGAAACCTAGATAAATAATCATCATTTAGTGTAGACTTTAAAGCATGAAGGGCTTTTGCATTAGTCTCAAAATTCTTACCATCTAAACAATATGCATTATTAGTAGTGGCAAGATAAACATGAATGCCTAGGGCCTTGAGGTACAAAGACATCTTAACCTTCCAAATTTGGATGTTAATAATGTCAAATGTGGGTGGTGACATGAAGTCCATGGTGTGTTATACAAAATAATGTGATTAGCCTAAAAAATGAGGATCTTTAACTCTAGGTTGTAAGACCCAAATCAGAGTACCAAGCTCTGATACCAATTGAAAGTGCTCTGATACCAATTGTAAGTTCACCTAGAGGGGGGGTGAATAGGTGATGGCTAATCTAATGGTCACTTAATGCCAA
The DNA here is from genome assembly GCA_038442645.1 of Agave tequilana. Classification (NCBI taxonomy): domain Eukaryota; kingdom Viridiplantae; phylum Streptophyta; class Magnoliopsida; order Asparagales; family Asparagaceae; genus Agave; species Agave tequilana. Next base: position 181,207 of record JAVJIF010003554.1, read on the forward strand.
ATAATGCGGAAGTATAAACTATTATGACCTAAACTAATCTTTTATAAAACACCACGTATAACACAAGAGAGTTGCCGAATTCCCCGTGAAGGGCTCTGGACAAACTCCTCTAGATTCCCCTGATAAGAGTTGAGGTGCCGTTGGCTCTCTTGGTTGAATGCAAGTGTTAGCAAACAAACCCAAGCAAGTATATCAATATGAGCATAAGGAATATCTAGCACATATAAATAAAGACAAGTATAGCATGCAAGATATAAAAGAGACAAAGAGAGAGAGAGTGGGCAATCGCAAACACAAGGAATTTGTTTCGAGGTTCGAGCACACTTGCTCTACATCCTCGCCTTCGACACACGAAGGATTTTCACTATGCACAATCCAATGGATCTCTCCTTGGTGCCGCAGCACCTACAATCCCCGGACTGCCCTAGTCCGTACACACACAAGCCCCACAAGATTGCCGAGGCCGCACCTCAACCAAGAGTTCACAACCGAACTCTAAACCACCACGAGCACACTTGCCCGTTTCCTCAAAGAACAAAGAAAAGATCTTGGTGATCACAACACTTTGATCACCTAAAAGCACTCTCACTACAACACTCCTATAGAATGAATAATCAATGAATGCTCAAGTGTTTGTGTGAGAACAACAAGGAAGAGAATGGTGGAGGAAAACTCAAAGAATCACTTTTAAACACTCTTGAAAAATCTTCCCTTTAGATAGGAAATATTTGCTCTCAAATATGTGGAGAAAACTCTTTTAAACAGATAAGTAAAACTGGCCCAAAGCTCTCATAAAATCTTGTTGCAAAACAATGACCAAACCCCCAAAATTTTTAGGCTAAGAAAATTAGCCGTTGGGGTCTGTCAGGCCTGCCGGTCGACCGGCCGGTCGACCGCCAACGGTCAAAAATCTGACCGTTGGAGCCTCCGGTCGACCGCCCAGCCGACCGAAATAAACAGAGAGCACTGCTCTCAGTTCCGGTCGACTGGGGCTGTCGACCGGCCATCTGCCAGGTCAAGGCGTGCACGTCTGTGCACGTCGGTCGACCGAGCCGGTCGACCGACTTCAGCCCTAGTCGACTTGGTAGGTCGACTAGTCGACTTGGCTGAAGCCTGGAACAAAAAAATTAGGGATTAAAACTTGGTCTTTTGGTTCACATAAAAATCCCATAAAATACATAAAAATCTACAAAAATAGTTTTACCAGTATACTTTGATAAACAAACATGCTGCACAAAATCAAGACATGTTATAAAAGATTTGGACTATTTTTGTAAGTTGGAATATTGGCTCAATTGAAAAACAGTATTTTTCTAAAACTTGTTTTCCAAACTTCTTCATGATACAAAAACAAGATATTTTGAATTCATTAAAGCATAGTGTGTATGGATATGATCCACTACACAATTAAGATGAAATATCTATGTTTTGGCATTAAGCTCTAATATGGTTTGGTTTAAAACATGTATATAAGAAACACCAAAAATCAAAAAGTATTTTCCAAAGTAAAAATCTTTTGTAAAAACAAAACTATCAAGAGTGTGTGTGTGATATATACTTGAGCAATCCACCAACTATTCTATCCTTTACATTTTATCTAAAAACAAAAATCTTATACCTAGACACAAGCTTCATCTTCTTGAAGTCTTCACTTGAAGCCATCTCATCTTCTAGACTTGGTCAAAACACGATCACTAGCTCGTTGGATCAAACCGTGTAAGCTCCAAAATTTGACTTTAAATCCTTTGTTGAAGCTCCACACCTACTAAGATCTTGATAACAAATCTGTCACTAATAAACACAAGATCATTAGTACAATAACTACATGAGTTGATCATCATCAAAACTAGAGTGATGGGCCTTTGGGCCAACAACCTCAACTCTTAATTTAGAGGAATCTCGAGGAGATGATCTAGAGCTCTTCACGGGAAATACGGCTACACTCTTTGGTTGCACATAGTGTGTTGCAATTGATTTTAATTCCGCATCATTTATCATTAGATTAGCTAGTACACCTTTCACCACCTCACTAGGTGTATTTCAATTAATAATTTACATGTTTCATGCTATTAAAGTTGTTCTTTCAATAGAAGTCATTCATTCTTCCCAAAATTTTCAGAAGCAAATTTATTAAAACTGCTTCTCACAAAATTAAATTTTCAAGATCTAAATTCTACCTACAAAATCTTATCAAACTTGTTAAAGGATCTTGTTTTTCAAATTTTCATTTATTCTTAAAGATTTATTAAACCATTTAATTACAAAAATTATTTATAAGATCTTCTAAACTATTTAGATCTTATCATATTATTATAAACTCTATTTGTTCTAGGCCAGCTCTTTCAATATAAGATCCTAAAAAAATCTTTAATGACCTTATCTTTTCATTACAAAAATTTATTTAATTGTTTCAATACAATATCTTATTTATTTTCGTTACAAAAGGAAAACCTTTTACAAGGTAACTTAAATTATTTAAATCTTGTCTTATTTAGAAATATATATATATATATATAATATATATTATATATATATATATATTATAAACTTTTATTGCAAGATTTTACATACATGTATCAGTTAATTAATTGCTTCTTGCAATAAATTTATTTAATTAAAATTGTCTAATTCTTGCTACTTGTTCTTTTGTCTTAAATCTTGCTAGTCACTTATTATATATTTCCTGTAGTTTATTTTTAAATTTAATTCGACTTATTGATTAGAAATTTAAAAGTAATTACTTTGCAAATTGGAATAACTTTTTAGAAATTATTATTGATATAATTTCGAATTAGAAAATTAAAAGGACAAATCTATATCTTGTTATATCTTACTAGGACCACTTGGCACATAATTAAAGAAGGATTACACTATATTATTCTGCAAATCTAAATTTAAAAGCTACCAGCATAAACGAAATTCTGACATTGACAAATAATTTTGAAACTCAAAATTCAGGTTAGCATCTTCCCGCAAATATGGCCAAACCTGATCATTCCATGGGTGTTAAATAGGAGAAATTCTTCGCCACATACTTTAAGAGGTGGACAAACTAGATGAAATATTGATTGACTATTGAGGGCTTATATCACTATAGATGACACAATTACTACACCTTCTCTTAAACCATCATCTATTAGATTTTCTCCTGCTGAACTCCTACTAAACTCCTTCCTCCTACATCTATTTGAAACATGAGAAAATTGGCTATCATTATCTTTATACGATTCTTAATGCACACTCTGATATCTATATGATATTTATTATGAATATAAGAGTGTTAAAGAACTATAGACAACTCTCGAGGATGAATATGGCCTCGATGATGCTGAAATAGAAAGATTTAACTTCTCCTTTAATAAATTCATGATGACTGATAGTAAACCAATCAATGATCAACTTCATGAATTTCAAGATTATATCCGACACCTTCAATCAAAAGGAAATCAAATCTCTGACGATTACAAGGTGTCATGTATCATTAATAAACTCCCTCCTTCATGGTCAACGTTTGTTGGAGATCTCCGTCATAATCAAGGTGACATAACCCATACTCAAGTCCTAAAAAACGATTCACATAGAAGATTAGCATAGGCAAAACTACAAAACCAAGTCAAAAATGAAAGCTAAAGTGAGCTTGGTAGAGAATAACCTAAGCGCAAATTTATGAATCCCAAGGATAAAAAGTTTAGGAAACTCAATCACTTTCATTCTTCTCCTCATGCAAACTCTTCTTCTTTCAAACATTTCAATTTTCCTCCTTCAAACCTAAAACTTTCGGCCAGAAGACTGATGGAAGATTCTGCTACGTCTGCGGGGGAACAAATCACATGGCACCTCAATGTTTCAACCGAAAGAAAAAACCAATCAAACCATAACTAAGGGCGTGTTGGTTGCAATGAAGTGAGCAGAAATAAGGAAATGAGGAAGTATAATTGCTCATTTCCCCATCTATCCAAACACCGAAAAAGAAAAAATGACAAGACCCTTTCCTTTTCTCTTTCTTTTTTTTTTACACAATCACTTCCTCACTTCCAGGATGCTACAGTTAATTTGTGGTCATGTAAATCTCATTTGTAATAAATTGTAACTCGAAACAGTTAATTTTGTGATCATGTAAATCTCACTTGCATTCTAATTATAATCTAATTTTTATTTTCATAATTAATTTTTATTTTATATTATTTGCAGTCAACTTTGTGGTCAACTTTTACTCTTTCACTTTCACATTATCGTCCAAACCACAAAAAAAGAATAACATTTTTCAAATCACACTTCCTAACAACATTCAAACACCAAAAAACTCACTAACCAATTTTCAAGTTCCAAAGGGAACTATTTCTATTTCTCACTTCTTCACTTCCATCCCTAACCAAACATCCCCTAAGAGGAATGGAATGGAGGAAATGACGGACACACGGTCAATATGGGAAACGAACTCCAACTCTTTAAGATTAGATTCTTCTCTTTCTAGTGTCAACTCAATCACCTTCTCTTCAGACATATGTTAAACTCACGAGCCAATATTCATATCTATACTGATCGCTTTTGATTTAACTCCTATCAGGAACAACGTAGAGGAGCGTGAGCATGATAGATGACTCCACTAAAGAGATAAAGGAATGAACATATAATCTCTGAATAACCTTAGAGAAAGTTCTAACTCTTCAAGACGTCCTGCATGTACCCACATTTCGAAGGAATCTGATCAGCGAGTCTTCACTTCTTAGAGCTAGCTATAGGATTGTCAAGGAATCTAATAAGTTTATAATCTCCACGTCTAATACTTCATTGGAAAGGGCTTTATTTGTGATAGCCTTTTCCGGCTCAATGTAGTCAATCCTTCTGATAATGAAATTTTTATTTCTATTACTTTGAACATTGAGTCTTGTGATGTCTGGCATGGAAGACTGGGACATGTCAACTTTAATTCTATTAAGAAAATGATTAACTTGAATATCATTCCAAAATCTTCTTTTGACTCATTTTCTAGATGAAAAATATTGTTCAAGGCAAACATGTCCAAATACCTTTTCATTCTATCACAAAAAATTCTGAATCCCGGAATTTATTCACAGTGATGTATGTGACTTGAACAAATATCTCACCCGAGGTGGTAGAAGATATTGGACATTCATTGATGATTACTCCAAATTCTGTTACACCTATCTTCACAAATCAAGAATGAAATCCTCGATTGGCTCAAGGTGTATTAAGCTGAAGATGAGAACCAACTTGAAAAGAAGATCAAAATTCTAAGATCTGATCATGAGGGGAATATACGTCAAGTGACATGACAAATTCTGCCAAGAGCACAACATTATCATAAAGTAATTATTCCCTACACACCTCAATCCAATGGTGTTGCTGAAAGAAAGAACAAAACACTAATGGACATGGTGAACTGCATGTTACTCAGCTCAGGTGCACCCGAAAACTTCTGAGGTGAAGCTCCCTTTCTACCTGTTTTATCCTCAATAGGGTTCCCTAAAGAGATTCGAACGTACTCCCTATGAACGTTGGAAAGGGAGAACTCCTAACATTCAATTCTTCAAAGTTTGGGGTTGTCTGGCTAAAGTTTCAATACTGAATCCAAAGAAAAAGAAAATTAGCTCCAAGACTGTTGATTCTATCTTCAGCAGAGATACACTAGATGGAAATGTTAACCCATTTTTAGTGGCTAACTCTAAGATCAGTGAAATATCCACCAACACCATCATCAAAATTAGAGAGTTGTTTACTTTGAAAACATATTTTCTTTCAATTCTAGACTCCCTAGTGATCCTTCTTGCATTCCTTCTGCCTCTGGTATCCTTTATTCTCGTTCTACTTTGCAATTGATTATGAACCTAGAAGGAGTAAAAGAAGAGGACTCTTATATCCTTCAGTGAAGATTTCTTTATCTATCTTGTGGAAGGTGATTCTAGCTCCTTAAAGGAAGCAATGCCCTTCTGGATCCCTTTATGGAAAGAAGTCATTGATAGTGAGATCAAGTCACAATAGAGAATAACAATTGGATCTCACTGACCTTCCTCCAGGATGCAAACCTGTTGTTGTAAATGAATCTTAAAGAAGAACTTAGACCCAATGGTACTGTTGACAAATATAAGTCAGATTAGTTGCCAAGGGTTTTGCCCAACAAAAAGGTATGATTTCTTGACACCTATTCTCCTATTGCCAGGATCTCTTCAATCAAAATCTTTCTAGTACTTTCTTCAATTCATAACTTATTCATACATCAAATGAATATATAAAAATTGCTTTCCTGAATGACGATATCAAGGAAGAGATTTATATGGACCAACCAGAAGGGTTCATAGCCAAGAGACAAGAAAATAAAGTGTGCAACTAGAGAAGTTCTTGTATGATCATAAACAAGCATCAAAACAATTGCGTCAGAAGTTCAACAAAGTTATTACATATTTTGGATTCATTATCCATAAGTATGACAAGTGTATCTATTCAAAGAAACTTGATAATGATTACATCACTCTTTGTCTCTATATGGATGATATTCTCATATTTGATACTTCCTTGATGCAATCCAAAGGTAAAGGATCATCTCTCCTAAAATTTTGATATGAAGGATCTAGGTTCTGCCGATATGATATGGGGAATGAAAATATTCCAACTTCTAATGGAATTTCTTTGAGTCTAGTCCATAGCTTTGAAAGAATGCTTCACAAATTTGATTTTTATAACAAAAACTAATTTCTACACCCTATGATTCTTCATTGCTTTGAAAAAGAATATTGGTAAGCCTGTGTCTCAGCTGAAATACTCTCAGTTAATAAATTTATTTCTCTAGATTTCTAACAAGATTGGGCCTGAATCTCTTATACAGAAGGCAAATTAAGTAGATACACTAGTAATCCTAGTAAAAGAAATACTGGAT
>JAVJIF010003555.1:0-97250 GCA_038442645.1 Agave tequilana
AAAATCCTAAGTGGATGTAGTTCCGCTCTTCCTCTAAAAAAATCCCTTACAATTCTAATCCACAGAAATGGTAGGTCTACAAAATACAATCATTGCTACGTTAACACTATACCTCTGGTAATGAAAATTTTTCAATACTCCTTATCGAGTACAAACTTTGCTTGTCAACTCTACATGGAGTAACAAGCTTTCAAACTTGCCAAGTTAACATTATACTCTGGCACTTCAAAATTCACTTGTCAATTCTCATCAATAGAATGACGGGTCCTCAAATTTCTCATATCGCAAATCAATTCTGTCAAGTTAATACCACACTCTGACAAATTACTGTTAAGTTAACATTATACTTCTAAACAGTACATCGAGTTCTGTCAAGTTAACATCACACCTCTGACAGTCATCTTTTCTTCAGTCTTCCATATCGAAGCTGAAATGAACAATGCTAAGTTTAACATTACACCTCTAGCATCCAGGTCATTGCTAAGTTCAACAATACACTTAAGGCCATGACTTTTCCTCGGACTTCCTTGTCAAAGTCGAGATGACCAATGCCAAGTTCAACATTACACCTCTAGCATTACCCCCATTGTCAAGTTAAACATTACACCTATGACAGTGACACTTTTAGTTTTCCCAAATAAAACTGAAAAGTTTTTGAGTCAAGTTAATATCACACCTCTGACTCACATCCTTGTCAAGTTAAATTACAATTCTGACAAGACTACATTCAACCCGTTAAGTTAATATCACACCTCTAACGGTAAAGACTTTCCTAGACTCCCTGCGAGCCAAGTCTCACTGTTATTCTCCTCAACAGAACAACAAGTCTACCTAAAAATATGATTAGGTTAACATTACACGTTAACAGTGTTTTCATCAACTCTCCAGTTGAGCTTAAACCTTTGATAAAAGCTCACCTTCCCTGGGGGTACCAATTCAACCTGTTACTTTTCTTTATAAAGTGGCAGGTCTACACAAAAATCATTTTATCCTTGTCAAGTTAATATTACACCTCTGACAGCATTGCTGAGTTCCTGAAATAGGATCTTTCTCCATAAATTTTGACTTGTTAAGATTATCATCATAGTTTTGACAAGCCAAAGATTCTTTGCTTCTATGCGTTGACTTTCAATACAAAAAGAGAGTTCAAGACATAGAAGAGAAAAAAAGAAAAGTGTCACTTTTATTTATATCCAGGCATATGAAAGTGATACAAAACGCTCTCTATACAATAAGATTGAGTGTTACAATACAGGAGTACACAAAGAAGTCCCTTCTCTCAAAGGTTGCACTCACTCTTTGAAGCTGGATTCATTACTCCAAATACAAGATGTTTGGAAGGGCCCCAAAGATGGGTGGAGCACTGTAACTGCGTTCGGATGTTGATTGCACCACGACGCATTATGTAATCATCGAAAAGAGCCCATCATTGACCAAGAGTAATGTGTTCTTGAAATCGAAACGCGGCAAAATTTTCTGATTCCACCTGACCATCCGAAGCAGTGGGGTATGATCCTTCGTTGATGAACATCTCTACCACTAGAAAGTAATCCAATGAGCATGAAGCTTTTCTCGATGTCACTTCTGGGGTCAAAGGAGGTTTTGAGACCTTACAGAGGATGCCCTCTTTTCGATGCCCTCTTTTCGATGACCTGCAGGAGGACCCACACCCACCACTATATCCACCGCTACCCCCGCCGCCATCCTCACTCTGACCATGCCATGCCAAGAAGCATGACTGGTGCATTGAATTCAAAGAGATCTTGGCGAGGGTCGGTCCCCATCTCCTGAAGACAGGAGTCATGATTCTTCTTCTGTGGTCGACCATCGACCAAGTTCGCTGGCCGATATATTCTCCAAGGGCCCAGCGAACATAAAAAAGGATGATCAAGCTTACCTGCATGAAGCAAACAAAATTAGAAGATCTAAAGCTTAGTATACTTTAACAGAAAAAACTAAGTGACAGACGCAGTTATTGCTGAAATCTTCAAACGCAGGAATAACCCGCGCAGCGAACCAAACTTCTGCGGGGACAGAAACAGACGCGATCAAAGCTGTGACAACACACAGAGTTCGACCACAGTTTTTGTACTCGCGTCTAAAATATGAGACGCGAAGAGAATCAGACGCGAAAATTGCCGTCTCCCTGTCGGATGAACAAGAGTTGCAAGATTCAGGCCTGAGACCTCCAGTCTGAGTTGAAATTCTTCTAAGTCCACAGCCTCAAGATGCGAGCTCTAATGTGCAAAACCTGCGGCCAGGCGCCTAAGTCTGCTATACTCGCGTCCAGAGAAGTTTAAGTCAAATGGCGCAACTTTCAAAAGAGGAATGCACCAACTAAGACTTTAGGAGAAAATCCAGATGATGAATCTCTTAAGAGATATCAAAATTCAAACTTAGTTGGGTTAAAAATATCATGGCAAGTCGGGACGGCGTACCCGCAGATGCCTCTATTAAGAGTTGAACTCTCTGCATCAAAGCGCGGACATAAAAGTGCTCAAGGAGACGCTTTCTATTATTGAAATCACTTGACAGTGGTAATCTTCTGAAGAGACCAAATAGAAGCATGAAAGATCTGGGTCATCTTCGTCCATGGAGGCAAGCCCCTGGTAAAGTCCTTGAAGGGAGAAGATGGAGTCTCTCAGAGCACTCGTTTATTTTTAAAAGAGAAGATAGTCCAAGTATGGGGCTGCTAAAGGGGGGGTAAGCCCTATTTATAGGCGAGCATAATGCCCCTAATTAATGGCTCACTAATCAGAACCGTCGGCCTTAATGACCGCACGAGTGTCAAAGTCCAATGGAAGGCTGACGCGTGGAGCGTCGCTTCGGGAAGCGTCAAAGACGCAAATCTCCAACCGCCAGCGCCGGTTTGGCATAAAAGGCATTAACGCCCAGGCCCAATGAAGAGCCGACGCGTGGGATGGTCGCTCTGGGAAACATCGAATGGTGCGAGTCCGCAATCGTCAACAACGATTGGACGTTTAAAGATCCGATAAAACCTTTATGACAGGCTGCATGTAACGTCTGGGAAGTTGCACCAAAACGCAGGCATGAGAGCCGCGTTCAGGAACCCGCGTCCCTTTTTTCAAAAAAAAAAAGGCGTCCTCCTTAAGAAAATTCTCCGCGTCTCGGAGTGATTCAAAGCTGCGTCCATCAACAAAAGGGACCCATTCTGGGGGTCTTAGTGGAAAGCGCATAATAAGAGAAAGCTGCGTCCTGAGGCTTGAGTCTTCAGCAAAGAGGCCTATCAGATTCACAGGTACCTTGGAGCTGCGTCGACATGGTGAGATGATGATGGATTTGCACCGGGTCAAAGACCCAGCGTCGCGTCCTCTTATATGTCTGCGCCAGTTTTAAGGAGCGTAAGACCACATTCTTGATGCATCCTGATTCCTACGCCTGGATAAAGTTAAGGACTGTGGCCAGTGAGTCACACTCAAAGCTGCGTCTTTCGCGTCAACTTGAACCACGTCTTCACTGGCAGGTCAAAGTCGCGTTCCTCAGAACTGCGTCTCTCCTTGGAACGATGTTGCATTTCATCAAACGAACTTAGTTCTACCTAAGTCTGTTATTCACAGTCAGTAAGGGAGCACAACCAAAATCTGAGATTGATAGGTTGGATTCATCTACAGCGGGGCGATGAAGGTGGAACAAAAATTTCAACGACTTTTATTATTCAAATATGATAAAAGTAAATACAAACACTCTTGGTGAATAGAGTGTCCTTTTCTTTACAAAAAGGAAAAGAAGAAGAAGGCTAAAAATCCGTTCGCCAAAAAACAGATTTGTTCTCTAAGATGATGTATCTCATGTTGACGCGCCTTCTCAGCTTCCATGAGAGCCTGGGCCCGTAGCTCCTCCTCGGATAAAATCTCTTCGCAGCCAACTGCACTCGTTGGGATTCCAGCTCGGAGGAATTAACAGAGAGATTTTCCTCAACTTGCACCTTGACAGCCTCTAATCCGCTAGCCTCTTTTCGAATTGGCCAACTTCTGTTCATTGATAGCAATCAAGGCCTCAGCTCTGGCTATGTAGGTCGAGCATCGAGGATAACCTGCTTCGCAGCCTGCATGACCATCTCGGACTCCTTTGACTCGCCAGTTAGCTTCGATGGTCAGCCTGGAGACATTGGAGAAGACGGGTCTTTTCAGCTATCCTTTCTTCCATCCCCCTTCGCTCTTGCTCTTGAGCAGCAAGGAGCCTGGTTAGAGTTTCTCGAGCCTCGTGAAATGAGCCAGCATTCTCCAGGGATCTAAGCTCTTTCAAGTCATGTCTCAACTGCTCCACCAGCAGCAGACACGCCTTGGCTGGTGAAGGGCCTCTGGCTAAATTGATGTTCTCGACCAGATTTTCGAGAACACATCCGGGCGAATTCGAAAGAGCTATTCCCAGACAGAATGAGATCAATACATGATCGCATAGAGGCAAAGAACTGCTGCACTACTTGACGTATCAGTTCCCCCATGGTATCACCGCCTGGGAAAATTTCTGCTGAAGTACTTCCCGATCTCCTTTCTATCACAGGGCGAGGGATGTAAACCGATTCTTCCGGTACAAGAGTCAGGCTAACAGCAGGTACGGCAGGAGCAGGGGTTACCCCCGGCGCTTCTGGGGCTACTGTATCTGTTGAAACCTCCACGGCGGATGAAGTAACAGCAAGCCCGACCTCTTCAGGTTCCTTGGCCGAGGTTTGAGCTGTACGGCCTTCCGGGGAGGCACTGACTGCCAAATCTTCTACCTGAGCTTCCTCAGCCCTCTACAAAACACCAGAATGTCAGTCATGACAGCAAAAGGAAAATATTCAAAGCATCAATATTTTCTTACCAAACCGAGGGTCCAAAGAAGGTAGATCCCTGGGCAAATCTTGCAAGATTGAGGTCTCCCTGACCTCAATAATTGCCCTCTCTTGAGGCATCTCAATAGCAGGAGCCTCGACACCCTCCTGCTGGGCCAGCTCCTGTATCATCTCCTCGATATGGGAGGAAGTCGCAGCCTCGTTGTCCGCAGCCAACCCTGCAGCATAAAGGGAAAACGTCAGAACCTGTTCCCTAGTTTAAAAAGGGAAACTGGGTCAACAAGACGATAAGAATACCTTCAGCAGGAGCAGTTGCCGCTTGTGATAACGCCATCGCCGGATCACACCCGTATATTTCTTCCTCCGAGATATGTGAGAATTTGCTCGGATCTGGAAGAGCGGGTTCATCGCCAAAATTGACTTCATCGCCTGAATCGCATTCATCCTCTTCGGATGATGAAGACGATAGTTCAACATGAGAAGCCTCAGCAATTGAGGCCTTGCCACTAAACACCCAGTAGTGGGACTGGGATCAACTACTCTCGAGCTGGGCATCAATACGACAGGAGACCCAGGCTGTTGTGCCTCATCTCTCCTATCATAAGCCGAAGAAGACCCGGGTTGAGTTGAGACCCCTGGAATCTGAACATCACTCCTTCCTACCAGGTCAGCCTCAAGTTGCTCAGCCTCATCAGTTGCCAAGGGCTCATCGGCAAACTCCCCTTCTTCTAAAATACAGGGCCCTTGTTGCGCAATCCATGAGTACGAACAAGGGGGGCATCATCTTCCTCCTCTTCTTCCCTCTGCTCTTCGATACCGGAGGGGACGGCCTCTTCAGCCGCCAAGTCTTTCCTGGCCCTCTTCGAGGCAGGCTCAGCCGTGGAAGTATAAGAAAGCTCAGCTTTGAGAGTAACGCCATGAGGACGTTTTTGCACCGTCTGTCGACGCCTTCTAGCAGACTGCTCCCTGGGTACTGCCGCTTTATTCCAGGTGCAGAAGTTAAGGCTTGCATAGCAGTTCGGCGTCTTATGAGGTAAACGGAAAAGAGCCTGTGTTCCCCCAGCTACGCTGTAATACCAAGCCCGAGCACCTTCAAACAGATTTCCACTGAAGGCAAGCTGAGCGTTAGGGTTACCGACATATAGTTGGTCATAGCCGAACTGTCGGGCGAAACGATTCGGCATATAAGGCTCGATCGTGCACGAGTTCCCCTACCGAAAGAGCAGATACCCGGGCGGATATTGATGAGCCACCAGAAGACTCCCGACGGCAGCCTCGTGAAGTCGTCCGGACCCACAATGTCGGCGAACTTATCCCCATAAGCAGCATCTGTAATCTCAGGGAAGCAACGGTTTGAGATGATAATTGGAAGCGTTCAGGATACACTTCCGGACGTAAAACATATAGTTGTTGCACCAGCTCGAACTCTCCAGCCGCTGCACAAAAGGGACAAACCCTTCACATCGAGACACTGGCGTCATCAGTGAGGGGCAGTGCATCACGTACCAAGCCATTAAGTACGTGTAGGGAAGCTCGATCCGAGGGTTAGGGGTCTTCACTCTCGGCCTTCCCTCTGAATCGACCTCTGGTTTACCTTGGGAGTCGACGATGGCCTCCACCCTGCACAGGCTCTGAGTCAGGGCCCGCAACCCGCTTTGGATACCGGCCACCATTGCCGGAAGGAGAGCTATGGACCTACCATAGGCCAGCAGCACCGCCGGATACACCACGTCGGCAACAATCACCTCATGCGGCAGTGTCGGCACTACACAGCGCTTCAACCACAGCATGAGGAAACCCGCCAGCAGTGCCCGGTTAGAAATTGGGATCTGGGCTTGGTGATGAAAACTTTCGAATACCGTGTCAGGTTTGAAAGTGTCTTCGTTCGACTCTGTGGTATAAGAACTCAGAGGCGTCAATCCTCTCGGCGATTTCTTCGTCAGAACTGGGAGCCAGACTGGTCACTGAGTGATCTTTCTCAGTGATGCCATTAAATAAGTAGCTCGCCCAAGACAGCTGCTTAACTCCCCTAGCCCTCCAGGAAGTTATTTGACCGCAGATGTGGAAATGGCACAGCACCTCCCAATAGGTCTCATATACACGAGGGCATTCTTTCTTCAAAGAGATGAAGCTCCTCAGAAGTGGGGACGTATTCCTCATAAGGAGCATCTCCCATTACCAACCTCGAGACTTCATATAATTCATGAACGGCGAGCCCCATTTCTCCAACCGGGGTGAAGAACGTCCCCGACGAAGGGTCGTAGTGCTCCAGGATCCAAAGAAATTTTGAGAATTCTGTGGGATGCCATATTGCACAGCCCTGACCGCTTGGTACAGTCCACCTGGTCCAACAGACCTCCAAGTTCAGCGAGGACAAAGCTCACCATCTTGCCCCACCAGTACTTGTCAGTGGAATGAACCCACCCGAGCGGGCGGAAGTCAGTCGGAAAATCACCCCCTACCTTCATGAATTGATTAATAAAGGTAGCGCCGAGCTGAGGGGTTTCCCCTACTGGGTAATCAGAGCTGAGTAGTAGTCTAGGGAACAGACTGAAAACTTCCCTTCCATGACTGGCAACATGTACCTTCTTGGCGCCCAAGATGCCGAGAGAGACATTGGGGACAGGCGGCAAGCTCCCATTCCAATTGCCGAGGGACAGACATGTGCTGAAGGTAGGATAGGGGATACATTCTCTCCATATTTGAAGAAAGAATTTCTTATCCCCTATCTGGCGAAGCCACTTGTAGTCGCCATCATGCAGGACGTAACCGCCCTCGCCAATATTGTCGCCAAAGAAGAAGACGGGTTTCTTCAATGGAATGCGTGAATCCGTCTTAAATTTTGCGTCGGTCATAAGTTCCCGGAGTGTCGCCATGTCGACTTTGGAGAGCCTCTCCCTTCGCCCCTTTGGCTTATCAGCAGTCACAGGAGCAGTCCTTTGCAACACGAAGGTTAAGTTGCGGTCAGCACCACCTACGTGCCCGAAGTGACACTTCTTGGAGAGAGGATCAGCGGAATATCGCACTGTAAAAGGAAACGACATTTGATCAGAAATCTGAAAGGAAATGATTAAGTGTGCACAACTCAAACGCAGAAGTAAACTCAGACGCAGAAAATCATCAAAATCTGCGTCCAGACTCGAAGATCGCGAGGCTAGCATGGGGCCACGTTTTGAAAATCCAAGACTTATAAAAAATCTCTAAGTACTTGGGCCAGACGCAAGATTCATGAGGACCAGCGTCTGATTTCACAAGACGCAAGAGTCGTAAGAAATTTGCGTCCAAATCCTTCATACTTAGAAACATTCTAAGTGTTGAATCTGAAACGCAAGGCTTACTGAGGCCCTGTGTTCAACAAGCAGACGCAGATTCAAGCAGATGAAAGCAGCAGGGTCATCAAACCCGCGCCTTGACCGCGTCTAAGAATCAAACACGGTTTTGAATCCGTGTTGGCAGTTCTTCTTCAAAAAAGGGAATTTTTAGAGTTATAAGAACTCCATAAACCTTTTAATGGTGAAAGTCAAGTCCGATGGCTTTATACCTGAAATAGGGGCTTCCTGCATGGAGGAACCGCCCCTTTGGGTCTCGGCGACAATCGCCTTTGAAGACGAAGCAGTTTGCTTAGCCTTGGGAGCCATTGCGAATCAAAAATCTGATGTTAGATGGAAGAAGAGAGAAACATAGAAGCTCTTTTCTCAAACCCTAGCAAAGACGCTCGTAGACGAAGGAGAGACTAAATGATGACTCTCTTGACGACTGTTGCCACTTATAGGCACGGCAATTCACAAAGATACGCGGCGCTTGGCTCGACGACGAATCACCGCCTGACGCATAGACAGTGTATTAATGCAGCATGAAGTTCGCACGCCAAAAAGAAGATGTCCCGTCGGTTCCACAGGACACGTGGCAGTACGCTCATGGCATGGCACGGATTCGCACCCAACAGTCGCGCCTCTTCAATGGACGCATCCTTTCAGCACGGTCATAGTTGCGTCCAGAAAGTCGCGGCTTCACTCCAAAAAGATGCGCCTTTCCGAAGTTCACATCCTTCCAACCCAGACAAAAATCGCGTCTGCCTTATGGAATAATAGTCGCGGGAAGTCGCGTCGTTAAAAGCAGTGCTATCTCTGCGTCCCAAAAGAACTGGCGTTCAGTCCTTGCTTCTGCAAATCGGTTCAACAGTACACTGGCACAAGCAGACGACCGTCCACTCCTGGCTTAAAGTGCACCCATGACAACTTAAAGCAATCGGGGAGGTTTAGAATGTGCATCTAGACACTCAACACGATCAATTTTGGTGGCTTCAAAGAGTTCCACAGTACACTCACGAAGACCATACTCCAGATAAGATCAAACCCGGAGCATTGACAGTCCAGTCATAAGGATGAGCTCAGCTAGAGTCCAAAGTATTTCGAAATCCGTCCCACTTAACTGCGGAATGTCGAAAACTTTGGAGGGGATTCTGTAGGCTGTCTAAAAATCA
This sequence comes from Agave tequilana, assembly GCA_038442645.1. Lineage (NCBI taxonomy): Eukaryota > Viridiplantae > Streptophyta > Magnoliopsida > Asparagales > Asparagaceae > Agave > Agave tequilana. The sequence continues at coordinate 9,279 of JAVJIF010003555.1, forward strand.
CTAAAAGACAAGCCATTGAAAAGCAAAATTCCAAGTTCTAGACGCAAAGCTAATTTTGGCCGCGTCTCAGCAGCATCAAGGCGCGAGGCTCGACAGCCGCGTCTCAGCCGCACCAAGATGCGTGGGTCGAAAACCCGCGTCTCAGCAGCATCAAGGCGCGTGGGGGCGAAACCCGTGTCTCAGCAGCATCAAGGCGCGAGGCTCGACAGCCGCGTCTCAGCCGCACCAAGACGCGTGGGTCGAAACCCGCGTCTCAGCAGCACCAAGGCGCGAGGGTCGAAACCCGCGTCTCAGCAGCACCAAGGCGCGGGGTCGAAACCCGCGTCTCAGCAGCACCAAGGCGCGAGGGTCGAAAACCCGCGTCTCAGCAGCACCAAGCGCGAGGGTCGAAACCCAGTCGCAGCAGTACCAAGGCGCGAGGGTCGAAACCCGCGTCTCAGTTGTAACCGTCCCGGTTATAGGGTCAATCACGGCCCACATAACGGGGAAAGTTAGCCCCCATTATGGAGTGTTTTTAGGAGGCACATACGCCCCTGAAACCTCTATAAATAGCCCCGTCGCTATGAAGAAGGGGGAATTTTTTTGGGAGAAAAGAGCCCTGAGAGAAAAGAGAGAGAGAGTTCAACCCTTCAGAGAACTTGCTGTGTTCAAGTTAGCCTTTGCCGACAATCTTTTTGAGAGTTTTGGTCGACAGAGCTGTGTTACTCCGTCAACCACCCGAAGAGAAGAGCCCTGGAAGATCTCAACGTTCACCCGGTCAACGGAGAACAAGATTCACTCTCCACCGCCACTTGAAGAACCCAGCCTTAAACAAAGGGAGGATTCAAGACTCAACATCCTCCCTCCCTTATAATCGGAATACTGATCTGTTGTAATCTTCTATCCAATCAAAAGAATTTTGCAATCGAATCCTCCTTTTCTGACGCGTACAGAGGGACATAGTAGGATTGAAAATCTATAACAATATGATTATATTGAAACTACAATTATGAAAATATGCTACTTATGACATTATGTTTGGATAAGCAAATCTTATAATTTGGGCTCATGTAATTGTGCATGTTAAATTAGGATCATAGCCATGTGCAACTTTGTCCCCATCCAAATCTAATTGAGATTAATTAAAGTTATGTTGTCAAAATATAAACGATTTTCTTATGATATAATATTTTGGACTCCTTATAAAATAAACTTCAGTTTGATCTTTGAAAATAAATATCTACCACTTCCTAAGAGATAAAATTATATATTTTATTTTATTTTATTAATGTTTCAAGTAATAAGATATAATTGATATTATATTAAGTTAAAATTATCGTTATATATTTAACTTATTATATTAAAGTTATATTCATAACTGTCAAAATTTATACATCCCCTATTTAAGTATATTCATATTTTAATAATAATAAAATTATGAGAAAAATCCTTGTCTAAGTTGTGAAAATATTAAACTTCAAATTTTATTATTTATTAAATTGTGTGTACATATATATATATATATATATATATATATATATATATATATATATATATATATAATATAAATTTCAAAGTTTAGAAGTATTACTGCATCATTTTATAGTTAAAATATTTTAAAATGACTATTACATCTTACATAGTTATGCACTTCAAGTCTTTCTTTAAAGACTTTACATCTTCAGAAAAGATATTATAATTTTCAATGTTAATAGTAAATATATTTTAAATTATTTAAAATTTCTTTGAAGATTTTAAATTTGACATGTTTTTAAAACTAAAGACCTATAATGCATACATGTATTTTGTGAATACATGAACAAGTTCCATGTACAAAGAAAAAATTAAATTCTATATCCTAATTACTAAGTTAAGATAATGGTGATTTTCAAGTTGGAAATTCAAATACTATTAAGAATATAAATGACAAGACAAATTATGATGCTTTACTATCTGGTAAGGAGCCAATTTACAGCCATCTTATAAGATACTAAAATTTAAATTTGACATCACCAATGTCTTAATAAGGTGAGCAAAATGGATAATAAATTATTTTTCTACTAGTACATGTACAGTTCATAACATTTTAATCAAGTATATGCTATTTGTTTTCATATACTTAATCTATATTTTCAGATATATATCTGAATTGCATATTAATACTTAAATTTGACATTAAGTGTGCATTTAAGTTACTTTTGATAAACATAAATTTCTTGATTATTCTTTATCAAATTAAATATATAGACATATATACTTTAAATACTGAACAAATGCAATATACTATACTTTGTCATAAACATTTATGGTATAATTTCCTCGTTTTAAAACAAACCAATAAGAAAAATTTATAATTATCTTATGATCCCAAATAGGGAGGAGACTCTGACAATTACCCAAAAGGCTTTATAGATTTAATAAAAGGTATCAAGTCGTAATAGTATGGTCATGAAGAGTTAAATCTCTGACTGTTACCACTTAAAAATAAAAGGCTGTTAAGCCATTTATCTGACCCTAAAAAATATAAAGTCATTCTGACTAAGGGCCATTCTAGGAGTGCACTCCTAGTTTCATTGAGAGAGATGAAGTTAAACCCATAGTAGAGTTCACCGATAGTAAGAACCCAACCTACTTATTAGAAGCTGGTTCCATGAAAGAGGTTTAATGTAGTAGTAATAGCTAGACCGGTGATACTTGTGCGGAGCATCAACCCGGATATATTTATATCTTATATAAAATGTCTTAGATACTACCCCTTCTCTATGATGATGCCGCTCTTATGATACAGGTAGGTGAAGTTGAGTTAAACTCTTAAAAGTCTAACGCATGCAGTGTTGAGAGTATAACATCCAGCTGTAGTATCCTTAGAGAACTTACCTACGTAAGAGGAACCTTGACGATCGCGGTTGGGGGGCAGATTTGACCCCTAGAAACTCTCATGTGTCGGTTACTGTGAGCATGGCCATTAACACTCAATCCGTTTGTACATTAGATGAGAACTTACTTTGTGTATCTTCCATCAATATCTGGTTAAAGAGGTCCAATTCAAAGCATAGTCAATTATGTCTCTTCGGTGGCAATGAATTCACTAAGGGTATATTTAAAGCCACAAGCTGTTTACCCTGAATTCACTGTATGAGGTTGCCCAACCTTATTCGTGATTTATGTTTTTTGGTTTGTGTTTTTTGATTTATTTACATCGTGTTGTTTTTTCTGTCTTCCTTGAAACTCAAGCTTTTGGAGGACGACTATTAGATTTTTGAATTAAAATAAAAAAAAGCTTTCATTTCAGTTATTTTGACTAACTCAAATATAGACCAAGTCTCAGGATCCAAGTCAACTGAGCTTTTCTCTCAACTGCTCGGATTTTTTGATGGAGTTATTACAATAACTAGGGTTCTAAGGTTATAAATAGAATCCTAGCTCAGTTTTCAATACACAGTTCTTATTTCTCTTCTCTCTCTGAAATTTCTTTTGAGGCCTACTCTTCATGAAAAGGGCTTCAGCTTAAATTAAATTCTTTTCCTTTTCTTATTTTTTGGGTAATCATTCTGAATCTGAGAAGAGGCCCAGTGCTAGCATCCGAGCCCAGGTGATAGTGATTCTGGGAGAGTTTTTATCACTAGTTGACAGGGTCAATTTGATGTCTGGATAAGAAGACCGACCATTTGTTTTCAAGGCAGTGCGCTACACAACATATCTCTCAGGCAGCAACCTTAAACTTTATTTTAATTTTGTTGCATGTTTAGTAATTGATACACATTTAATTTGATTTGTGCTTAGCTTTAATTATTGCATGTTTAATTTAAAAAAATAGGGATAAAATTTCCAACACCTTTGTTGGTGAGAGAGCAGAGATGGAGGTTGAGGGCAGAGTAAAGAGAGATTAAGGGGGGCGATGACTTGGGGAGAGGATTGGGGTTGGTGGTAATGAGATGGAAGTGGATTTGCTTTGCCTTTTTGAGGTTGTGGGTGAGAGAGTAATGATAGAGGTGGAGATGAAGGTGGCAAGGTTGAGTTGTGGTGGTTTCTTGTTCATTGGGTTGTTGTTGCATTTTGTTCAAAGAATTGGGGAACTGGCACTGCAAGGCAAGAGTTTATTGGATGTTTTGGTGCTGAATTTTGATCTCTCCACTGCTAATTTGATCGTGAACGGTCCATTTCTTAAATCATAATAGTCTACTAAAGCTAAGTGATGGAGATCCATTTCAAAAATAACAGCTATAATATCCCGTGAATGCGCTTGTCCTATTTTTCACTTGAGGGCATGTTTTGATTCATGAAAGTGGGAGGAAAATGGGAAGTGGGAAAATTCATTTCCCACTTCGCTTGTCTGTTTTGAACCGAAAATGGGAAATCAGAAAACCTCTTTTCCTCTTCCCTTTTTTCTTTTACACATCTCTTTTACACTACTATTTTTTCACTCTCAGGATGCTACAGTTAATTTTGTGGTCATGTAAATCTTACTTGTTATTGTTGGCCCGGAGGCCTTTCACCCTAATTTTGATGATGACTAACTTATGAAGTTATGTTACTAATAATTTTATATTTATTAAGTTTCAGATATTGATCAAGATTTTAGTTGATGTTTTAGTTTCAACAAAAAACTCGAAGTCAAGATTCAAAGCTATCACGTGTTGATTCAAGAGCTCGCATTTAAAAATCGCATCAAGTACTCGAGATGGAGTCAAGCTCGTTTTGATTGTGTTTTGGATCAAGTCGACTTGGAGAAGAAGATCGATAAGAAGACTTTGGTCTAGGTTTGTTTGTTAGTTTAAATCTTGTGTAAGGATAGAATAGTATTAAATTGCTTAAGGTCACACACAAGTTCATTTATCGCTTTCATGATTAAAAATTTTGATTTTGGTTTAACCATTTCGTTTTAAAAGTTTATGTTTACATGATTTATATTTACATAGAATACATTTTATGATTTATGTATGTGTTGGATTCTATCCATACATATTAGAGCTTTATTGTTTATTGAGAAACTTACTTCTATGTGTTTTGGTATATCATGTATACGGTTTTGTGTTTCGAATTGTCATGTATACATCTTTCCAATTTATGAATAGATTTCATCAAAAGAAGTTTACATGATTTATTTGTATATTAGATTTCATCCATATACATTAATGGTTCATATATGTTTAAAAAAACTTATTTTGATGTATCTAGTTCATGTACTTAAGTTTTGTTTTTATCATACTTATTTTGTTATTTATTGTCAAAAATAAGTATATATCATTTACTATGTGTATTGGATTCTATCCATACACACTATGCTTCAAATGTGTTTCAATATCTTATTTTTGTATTTATACAAGTTTATAGAAAAATTGGATTTCCATTTCAATAATTGAATTTGAAAAATACGGTTTTTTGTTTTTGCCTATATTTTTTATCGCAAAAATAGTTCAATTGTTTGTAATATGTGTCAAATTTTTATCACACATATTTGTACTTCAAAGTATTTATATGAACTTATTTTTGTGGAATTTATGAGAATTTATTAGAATTTTTATAGGTTTATGATGTTGGTTTTTAAACCCTAAAAATTGTAGCTTTGGGCTGCTTACGGTTGACTGCAGACTGGCTCGATCGATCGACGTAGATATATGCACATGCCCAATAGGCGGTCGACCACTGGCTCAACCCTACTTTCAGGTTGGCCCCGTCGATCGGACAGTCGACCGACCATAGAGAGACAACTCTCTGTTTTGGGGGCGATCGACCAACAACCCTAATGGTCAAAAAATTGGCCGTTGGTCAGTCGACCGACAGGCCAGTTTGGCCTAGTTTCTGTCCCTAACGGCTAGTTTCTATTTGGGTTATTTAAAGGGGTTTTGGAGCCAGTTTTGGTTAAGATTTTTAATAAGTTTTCAAGAGCTATTTTGCCTACTTTCTGAAGAGTTTTTAAACAATTTTTTGGTGCTAAAATTCTATATCTTTATTTAGTTTCAAAGTTTTGAAAAATCAAAGAAAAACTAGTTTTGGGAATCTAGTTCTTGTTCTACATTTCTTATATCATTTCAAGAGTTTTCCCAAGTGTTTCTCTTTGTATTTCTTTTCCAAAATCTTTGTTCACACAAATACTTGAGCTCTTCATTGCAAATCTATCCTCTAGTATTATTGTATTATGAGAGGTTTTGTTTGTAATCTTTGTGACACCAAGTATTGTTTGTGATCATTAGATCACCAAGTTATAATCTCTTCTTTGCTTTATGTTCTGTTTGGTGCCTACTCTCTTGTGTAGAGGTGTGAGAAAGTTGGAGTTGTGTACTCCCGCTTTGTAAGTTGTAATTTCTCGGTGGAGTCCCTTTCTGGAAGATCCTTCATGGATAGTTGTGTTAACCCAGAGGCCTTTCACCTTATAGTTTTGATGATGACTAACTTATGAAGATTAGCTTACTAATGATCTTTTGTTTAATAAGTTTCAGATATTGATCAAGATCTTAGTAGGTGTTTAGCTTCAATAAAGGATTCAAAGTTAAATTTTGGAGCTAACTTATGATGATTCAAGAGCTCGCGCGTCAAGATCGCATCTAGCACTTGGATGAAGTCAAGCTCTATGGATCGAGTGTGGATCGAGTCGGCTTGGAGAAGGAGTTCTACTAGAAGACTTCAGTTTGTTTAATTTACTTTTATTTTTAAATCTTGTGTAAAGATAGTTAGTGTTGATATTCTCAAGTATACACACACAAGATAAATAGTTTTTGGCTTCGGTTTAACCGTTTTGGAATTTCAAGAACATATCTTTTATTTCATGAATAAATTTCATCTAAAGTAGTTTACATGGTTTATATGCATACTGGTTTCATCCATATACATTGTTTTGTTCATAATGCTTAGTGATTAGTCACATATATTGCATATATATTGTCACCTTACCATACTTTTTAGCTAATAAATCCTATTAATAAGTTTTCTTTTTCTCTGTTTAATGTAGGCCCAAGTGCTAAAAGAAAGGAAACAGAAACAAGCCCAAAGCCCACAAATTCTGATTTAATTCAGAAGAAATTCGAAGTCAAAGAATCAGGGCAAAATCTAACATATCAGAGAGGTTGAAAATCGGTTGAGAAGAATCCTCCCTGAATCAAGCGGTTGAAGCCAACAATCAAAGGCTGTTTCGTCAAATCCTGGAGCAGAAACGAGAAAACCAGAAGAATATACAAGAAAATCATCAAATAAGGGATCTCCACCAACTAGGTGTGGCCACCTGGCCACACCAGGGCCGCGAAAACGCGGCCCTAGCCGCGTTTTCGCAGCCATCTTGTGTCAGTTGGGGGAGCGTTTGCTCCCCCAATCTTCCCGGGATTCCCTCCTTTTGGTTTTTCCCTATAAATTCTAGTTTCAGCAGAGAAAAAAGGGGACGACCATGCAGAGATAGGATTTAGTCTAGCTTTCCATTTTTTAGTGTAGGTTTTGTTTTTGTTTTTATTTTCATGTAATTTTTAGTTTTAACATATGTAATTCAGAGGAGATCAGACTTTCATAGAAGAACGAGAATGAAGCTTGTGCTGAGAGTGACACCGATGTAAGGTTTCTTTCTTTTCTTTTATTGTTATGAAATTGAATCTGTATTTTCTTTTTGTATGTACTTCGTTTTAGTGTTCTTCTTCTTCTTCTTTCCTGCTTCACTCTTCTTTTGGTACAATTGTCTTCCAAGTGAGTCTACAAGCATCGAAAGAGCCTTGCCTTTGCGAGTGCCACCGATAGCTCATGACGATGGATTTGAGTCTCTCTGTATCATTTCATACTTGTTTAGTCTTGATGATGTAATGTGGAAGAGACAATAATCAACTATTATGGGCTATGCGCTGATTGCCTCCACTTCAAGGTAACATTGTCGCCAAAGATTCAAGGTAAGCTTTTGGTCAAAAGAAAGTAAGTAATTATTTTTAGTTCTTCTTTCTTTTCTTTTATTTCTTAATTTAGATCACCAACACGATTTCTTTCATCACTCCTTTTCCATTTCTTTGTAAATAATCATTCTCTATTTTTCTCCACCTTCTCCATCTATCGCTTTCTTTTTAACTTTAACATAACTCTTTTTCATTTTCATTTCTTAAAACAAAGAAGAACCTTCATTTTTCTTCACAAAGATTTCAATACAAACCTTGAACGCTTCTATCGCTAACCCTCCTTGTGGATCACGACCCGCATAGCCACTTGCTATTGCGGTAGAATTGAGCACGTGCACATCTCTATTTCTAAATCTAAAATTCTGTATTTTGTGTGCAGGTTCGAGCTCAATCAAATTTTGGCACTGTTACCGGGGAGGGTAATGATTTTTATTAAATTTTGAACTAAAACGAATTTTTCTTCTCTGTTGCAGGTTACAGGGTAGGAAAAGCAGGAAAAAAAAAGATTACAGTAACATATAAGTGGTCTTGGGCCTCTGTTCTAGAAAGCAGAGACCAAGTACCCTCTGAATTGCCGCGTTTGCTCGGCCTTGGCCGTGGCTCCGCGGCAAGGAAGAGTTCACTACTGACTGTTTTTTTTTTTGCAGGGTTGCTTGCTTTGCAAAAATTAGAGTTTTTGCAAACTTTATTTCTTGTATGCTATCATCAGGAACCTGCTAATAAACCAACAGTAAAACATTTGTTGAAAAAGTTAAAAAAATTGATTAGACGTTTGCATTTTAGGCACGTGTCTTTTCAATTCATTTACTTTACTGTTGAAGAGTGCTGGAGCAAGATACGTTCGCATTGCATCTAGAATAGTACTCATCTCTTGGTTGATTTACATCGCTTTGAGTGAATCTTGTTTACATATCTTGTACACTTGCACAAACTAATTTTAAGAGAACCACCCCATAATAAGATAAGGTGGGGATTTAATCACCCTTCCTTAGCCCAAAAATCAGATTCCAAGCACTCACTAACCTGAGCCTAACTAAAAATGAGTAGACGTTGGCCCTAAGGACATCTCGGACTCAATTAGGAGATTATCCTAAGGGGGAAAGGTGTTGGAATTTGACTCCTGCCAAATCAGTGTCTAGGAAAGGGATTAAGGGCTGAAAGCCCGAAGGTTGGTGGTTATTTAATTAAGGAATGTCTTTGACGGATAACCTCCCACCAATCTTGCCCTGACCTGGCTGATTAGCTTGTGGTCAAAATCTGCATTATACCTCCCGTGGACAGTCTAACCAGTTAGGAGTCATCTAGGTCATAGGTCTATCCTAACTTAGTTTAGAATTTTTTCTTTTTATTTGTTTGTATTCTATTGTGTGATATGGCTTATAATAACAATTTTTCCAATTTTAATAGTAATCCATATTACACACCAACTTTTTTTTCGGATATTACCAACCCGGCATATCATAACTTTAACTAACCTAGTGTGTCGAATTGGTCTTGTCCGAATCAATATAACCCATGCCCCCAATCTTATAACCAGAATTTCCATGATAATTTCAACTCTTCACAGAGTCAATGGGGATTCACCTCCCCCGAGTCCAATTTTCAACCTACTTGTCCTCCTTATCCACTTAGTCCACAATATTTCCAAGATTCATACTCAGTTCCACCAGTCCAAAATAGAAAACCATCAATTTTGAAAATGAGTATGCGTGAGTCCAAACAAAAATCACAAAATCTGATGGACTCACAATTTCACCACCAAGTCCAAAACAACACTTCATCTTTTCAACAAGACGATGAACCCATCAACTATGAAAAGATGCTTGAAGCCATGACTCAGGCTCAAAACGCTCGTAATCATGACATAGATATGATGGTCCAATCTCTACGTTCTCACCGTTTGACCAGTTCTGATATCAGTAACCATTCTGTTAGAGCCGAAGAGTCATGTTGTTTTGGAACACAAGGTTCCATTTCAACACAATCATTTGAACTTGCCCAAACCCTAATTTTTGAAAGTGACATTGACAGTTTGGCAAGTTATCCTTTTCCTGAAATTGAACTTGAAAATGAATATGATCATGAACCTCAAACTTAGTGATTCAATTCTACTTCCTGATTTAATTATGACTCCGGTGTCTTCACCTGATTTCAATCTTTTGCCCGAGTCAACATTAGATCCTATGCCAATTCATAATGAAATTGAATCGCCTATCTTTGATGATCATCATGTTAAACTTGACCAATTTTATAATTTTGAAAATCCGATTGATAAATTGGCAAGTTCTCATTTTTATGAAATTGAACTCAATGAGAAATGTGACCTAGATTCTCAAATCTGTGATCCAGTTCAAATTCTCGAATCAATATTGACTTCTGTTTTGTTACCCGACTTGAGTAATATTTTAGAGTTAGTTTTGATTCCCACACTTATCATTCTTGAACTTGAATCACCAATATTAAGCCACATTCCATTGTTGAAAAATAAATGTGGACTTGAGTTTCAACTTCTTGACTTGGACTCGCTTCTTGAACCAATCTCGACTCCTGAACCTTTACTTGACTTAAGTCACCTTCCTGAGTCAGTATTAGTTCCTGTACTTCCTGAGTCCAAGTCAATCATTCTATCTTTTCACACTCTATTTTGAGACAAGGCGGTTGACAAATTTGACTCCGAAATTAATTATGGAATTTGGAAATTAGATGGGGTCAAATATTTAATCATTCATGCATATATCATTTTAGTGGGTTATATTGGAGAAATTTCTGGTGGGTTCCTCCGAACCTCACAAAAAGTCGATTGGGCCGCATTTCGTGGACCAATCAGACCACCACCGGAACCACCACCTTAAGGTAACATTTTCCTTCCCTTTCCTCTTTTCATGCGTCTATACATTAATTCATACATTAAGGACAATGCATGAGATAGGTGTGGGGGAGGGTCTAACATAACTTAGGTTTTTTCTTTTTATAAAAAAAAATTTCTTTACTTTTAAAAACTTTTTGAAAATAGAAACAATATTTTGACATATTTTTTGTAAGAAATTAAGTCAATTTAAGGAATAGGAAAATCAAATTTAGGATTTCTTAAATTTGGTCAAAATAAGATTATTTGTTTGATTTTTAGGGTTAAGAAGATAATTTGTCAAAGTAATTTAGTCTTGATCTTTACCTTAATAAAATATGCATACTTCATACACTTACACACTTAGGGTTTAAAAATAAAGATTCTTATGCCTTATATATAAAAAAAGAAAAAGCAAAAAGAAAAAAATATATGAAAGATGAACGAATCTAATTATTGATTTGCTAGGTACTTTGGTCTAAGCCTTAGTATTTATGCGAAAGATGATTAGATAAGTTTGAGAAAAAAATATATATAAAAACTCCTCTGATTAAGCTGGGTATTTGTGCCTAATAAAGCATAAGTATTCACGCCTAAAAGGGGTTCGAATAATAAAATCCTTAGTTTTGTGGCCTTATTTGCTCGAGTCCTTAAGTCCTTGGGGTGTTTTCTCACCCGGTGCCCTAAGACCGTTTGGTTTGGGAGTCATCGATTAAAGACACGTTACATGGGCAGATTAGAAAGCCTAATAGAACTAAGGAATAATACCACAAATATATATATATATATATATATATATATATATATATATAAGGCATAAGAGTTAGAGTTAAAAAACCCTTAGTTAAAATTTTTATGATCACAAGGTGCATATGACTTAGGGTAAAGTAATAGACTAGATGAGAAGTACAATTTGACTCTTTACTTTGATTGATAACAAATTTTTGAATAGAGACTAAGTTTAGGAATGAAAAATTCATTTTTCCTATAACTTATAGATTGCTTAAATCTTACAATTATATTTCAAATATTTTTCTCTTTCAAAATGCCTTTCGAAAATACTAACTCTTTGTTTCTCTTTCTTTATGGATTTTGTGGTTAATCCACTGAAAACCCTCACGAGACAAAACTCGTCCTCTAGGGGTAACCTAGAGGTTTAACAGCTTGTTGCACATGCTCAGTGCAATCGAGTGACCTGCGAAAGTGGTCTAATAATCCTTAGTATAGTTCAGTTGTTTTGCTTGAGGATGAGCAAAAGATAAGTATGGGGGTGTGATTAGTCACATATATTGCATATACATTGTCACCTTACCATACTTTTTAGCTAATAAATCCTATTAATAAGTTTTCTTTTTCTCTGTTTAATGTAGGCCCAAGTGCTAAAAGAAAGGAAACAGAAACAAGCCCAAAAGCCCACCAAATTCTGATTTAATTCAGAAGAAATTCAAGGTCAAAGAATCAGGGTAAAATCTGGCATATCAGAGAGGTTGAAAATCGGTTGAGAAGAATCCTCCCTGAATCAAGCGGTTGAAGCCAACAATCAAAGGCTGTTTCGTCAAATCCTGGAGCAGAAACGAGAAAACCAGAAGAATATACAAGAAAATCATCAAATAAGGGATCTCCACCAACTGGGTGTGGCCACCTGGCCACACCAGGGCTGCGAAAACGCGGCCCTAGCCGCATTTTCGCGGCCATCTTGTGTCAGTTGGGGGAGCGTTTGCTCCCCCAATCTTCCCGGATTCCCTCCTTTTGGTTTTTTCCTATAAATTCTAGTTTCAGCAGAGAAAAAAGGGGATGACCATGCAGAGATAGGATTTAGTCTAGCTTTCCATTTTTTAGTGTAGGTTTTGTTTTTCTTTTCATATAATTTTTAGTTTTAACTTATGTAATTAAGAGGAGATCAGACTTTCATAGAAGAACGAGAATGAAGCTTGTACTGAGAGTGACACCGGTGTAAGGTTTCTTTCTTTTCTTTTATTGTTATGAAATCGAATCTGTATTTTCTTTTTGTATGTACTTCGTTTTAGTGTTCTTCTTCTTCTTTCCTACTTCACTCTTCTTTTGGTACAATTGTCTTCCAAGTGAGTCTACAAGCATCGAAAGAGCCTTGCCTTTGCGAGTGCCACCGATAGCTCATGACGATGGATTTGAGTTTCTCTGTATCATTTCATACTTATTTAGTCTTGATGATGTAATGTGGAAGAGACAATAATCAACTCTTATGGGCTATGCGCTGATTGCCTCCACTTCAAGGTAACATCGTCGCCAAAGATTCAAGGTAAGCTTTTGGTCAAAAGAAAGTAAGTAATTATTTTTAGTTCTTCTTTCTTTTCTTTTATTTCTTAGTTTAGATCACCAACACGATTTCTTTCATCACTCCTTTTCCATTTCTTTGTGAATAATCATTCTCCATTTTTCTTCACCTTCTCCATCTATCGCTTTCTTTTTAACTTTAACATAACTCTTTTTCATTTTCATTTCTTAAAACAAAGAAGAACCTTCGTTTTTCTTCACAAAGATTTCAATACAAACCTTGAACGCTTCTACGCTAACCCTCCTTGTGGATCACGACCCGCATAGCCACTTGCTATTGCGGTAGAATTGAGAACGTGCACATCTCTATTTCTAAATCTAAAATTCTGTATTTTGTGTACAGGTTCGAGCTCAATCACTTAGAAACTTACTTTGATGTATATCTAGTTCATGGTTTTAAGTTTTGTTTAAAACAAAACCTAGTTTTAGATTTAATATCAAAAACATAGATATATCATTTACCATGTGTATTGGATTCTATCCATACACAATATGCTTCAAAAGTGTTTTTATATCATGTTTTTGTATTTATACATGTTTTGGAGAAAACGAATTTTCATTTCAAAATCTAAGTTTTGAAAAATACCATTTTTCGTTTAAAGTTAAATTTTTATATCACAAAAATAATTCAAATTGTTTGAAATATGTGTTGAATTTTAGTCACACATATTTGTTCTTTAAATATTTATAAGAACTTATTTTTGTGGATTTGATTTAATTTTATGGGATTTTATAGGTATTAAAAGACCAAGTTTTCACACCCTATAACCCTGGTTTTTGGGTTGCTATAGGTCGTCCGACCAGTCGATCGAAACCTGGATCAGCGGTCGACAGACGTGCACAGAGGTGCACAGGCTTTAACCATCGATAGGGGCGATCGACCGTTCCAGAGAGTTTGCTCTCTGGAAATAGCCCTGGTCGACCGACTGGTAGACCAGCCAGAGAAACCAGCTCTCTGGTTCTAGCCTCGGTCGACTGGGTGGTCGACCGACATGCAATTTGCCTTGGAGCGGTCGACCGGTTAAGGCGGTCGACCGGTTAGGCCGGTCGACTGACAGGTTATTCTGGACCTTTTTGGATCCCCAACGGCCATATTTTGGGAAATATATAAATATGGGCTCCCTTGGCTTGTTTCTCCTAAGATTTTTGAGAGCAAATTTTTTCTCACTTCTCTTAAGTTTTCAGCAAGTTTTCAAAACGAGTTTTAGTGCTAAAATCTATATATTTATTTGTTTCAAAGTTTTTGAAAAATCAAAAGAAAACAAGTTTTGCAATTTTACTTCTTGTCCAAAATTTCTTTATCTTATATAGAGTTTTTTCCAAGTGTATTATTTGTATTTTCTTTTCCAAAACACTTTGTTTCCTCACACTTGAGCAATCAATTCAAAATCTATCCTTAGAATCTTTGTTTGCGAGAAAAATTGTTTGTGATCCTTTGAGATCACCAAGAGAGTGTTTGTGATCTTTGTGATTACCAAGTGTATTTCTTTCTTTGCTTTGTGCCACCTCTTGTGCAGAGTTTTGTATTGTAGAGAGAGGAGTTGTGTACTCCCAGTGTTGAAATATAATTCCTCAGTGGAGGTCTCTTTGTGGAAGGTCCTGTGTGGACATAGTGAAAATCCTTCTGAGTGAAAGCGGAGACGTAGAGCTGTGGCGTGAACCTCGAAACCTATCTTGGTGTTTGCGTTTGATCCACTATCTCTCAACTCTTTCTCCCTTATATCTTGCATTGTTATTATTTGTTCATATTCATATACATTCTAGATATTATTTATGTGTGCTCATACTTGTGTTGAACAAAGAGAGCTTCTAATAGCACCTCAACTCTTAATTTAAAGGAATCTAGAGGAGTAATTCCAGAGCCCTTCACGGGAAATTCGGGCTCACTCTTGGTTACACATAGTGTGTTTGTAATTAAGTTTTTAATTCCACATCATTTGTCCTAGATTAGCTAGTACACCTATTCACCCCCCTCTAGGTGTATTTCAATTGGTATCAGAGCCAACGCTCATGATATTCGGTTTAACCACTTGGAGTGAGATCTTTGGATTGCTAATCTAATTTTCTTTGAACACATATAGTTTTTATACACTTATGAATTTCCTTGCTCCTCCCATGTATGATGTTTCCAACATTGATATGTAAAAGTTTAAGATGTGTGCATATCTCAAAGCCCTAAGATATATGTTTACCTTGCCACTACAAAAAAATCATATGTTGATAATGGCAAGCACCTAGAGGCAAATACACAAGCCATGGAGGCACTAGGCACACACTAAGTAAAGATGGTCTTTCTTTTATTTCTCATTGTGATTCTGCTTTTGCAGTATGGAACACATTGACTTCTCCCAAGGTAGAAACGACACATGTTTTGGAGAAGGAATCTAGTGGAGATGAGTCCGATCAAGCTTGCTTCATGGTCCAAGGGATTGACTCCGTTGAGGTAATTTCAAACTCTCAACTAGATAATTGTGCTAGTTCTTCATGTGATGATAATGCTATGGATGCACTTTCTTTAAATGAAGAACTTTTATTATTTTGTGAAAACTTGCTGGAAAAATACAAACTTTTGAAAAAAAAGGTTTTGAATTAAAAAAATAAAAATAAAAATTTGTTTTCTAAACTTGATATGATTTTGCAAGCGAAGGTTGAGGTTTCAAATGAAAGGAACTCATTGAAATCCCAACTTGACTTTGCCATGAAATAAAATAAATTTTTGAAAAATAAAAATAATTTTAATATTGTTTTGAAAAAAAAAAATGAGGTTTTGTCTTCAAAGCTTGATTTTGTTTTAAAAGAAAATGATTCTTTAAAAAACAAAATTGCTTTGATTTTCAAAGAATTAGATTTGGTTTCAAAAGAAAAAGTTTATTTGAAAAATGCTTTTGATTCACATGTTTGTCTTAACCTATTGCTTCATCTTTTAGTGATAAACATGTTGCTTGCTCCAATTTTTCTTCAATCATTGAAAATGATATATGTATGATGAAGAAGAGTGTTGATTATTTAGGCTCCACTTTGAACCAATGTGTCATGAACCACACAACGTTGGAATCCATATTTATAAGAAACATGCTCCACATATTCATGCACACAAACCACGATATACACATGCTCATCATACTCACACACATGAATATATATATGCTAATGTGTTTACTTGTATACATTGTGGACGTACGGGCCACCTTGCAAAGTTTTATTATGATAGAATACATAATTCAAATTTTGCAAATAAATTTGTTTAGGTTAAAAAAGGTGCTAACCCCATGGACCGAAGAAAGTGTGGGTACCAAAATCCACCCCATTGTATTTGATATAAGTGTGATCTCTCACTTTATGTGAGGGTATTGGTGCCTTAATGGTGGATGTGATTTAAACCTAAAGATCATATTTATGGATGCATCACTTTTAAGGGATGTTTGGTGGAAGGACCACCACAGTTTGGAGACCTAGAGATTGGTTCATTAGTTTTGGTAACTATCTTTAACTCCTATTTTTTTATATGCTTTCATATGAATGTTTTTAGCAAGTCTTGATTTTCAATATTCATTATATTAAATGCAATCTTATTAGACATGTGTTATACATAAATAGTCTTTGAGATACACCCATATTCATATGGACTTATATTTTTGTGTTCTCACTATAGTTTAGTTATTGTGTATATCATAGTTCTAAAACACGTTTATTTAACCTATGATCATGTTTGTTTATGTTTTTGCACTTCATGTTTTGATTACATGTTTAGATGAAACTTTTATTAAAACTTGTGTTTATACTTGTACAACTAATAAGCCACATTTGTTTATCATGTGTTTGTGCTTTATTACTCATTTGTACCCATTGGATGTACTTCTATAACCTTATTTTGATGATTATTGCATCTTAACTTGTATTCCCTATTTTTGTACATGTTTTCATAAAAATGTGTTTAGCTTCATGTATATGTTAATTTTGTCTCAAACTAATAGATATACATGTCTATCTTAGAGTCACTTGCTTTTCATGTAATATTCTTTTATAGACTCGTTTATATTTGGGATATGTATTTATACTTTTAGTTTCAACAAAACATACATATATCTTTAAGTTTGTTTTATTTTTGATAAAATAAACTTTTTGAAGTTCTGATGATTTCATTTTAATTTAGCTCAATGCCTTATTTTCATGATTCTGTTAATTATATGATTTTTGTACACTTTATATATCTTTTGTTTTCTCATGGTTTTGATTCATAAGAACCATATGTGCTTTATCGATTTTTGATGTCGATTCTCGTGTAATTTTCATATTTCATGGATACATTTGTATTTTATTGCTTGCTTGAAGGGCTTTATACTAGTTTTTAAAATTATCATAAAACTAGTTTCATTGTTCTTCAATTTGATAGAGTTTTCAAACATATTAAATTATTTTAAACTCTTATTTTTGAAAACCCTACCAATCAAAGGGCGGTTGGATGGGTGACCGTGCCTTGTATGCTCTTAAATGAAAATATCTTTTAAACATGTGTATGAATAGGGTGGTAGTTATGAGTTATATATATTTTTAATGAAAATTTATTTTGTATACTCATGTTTTCTATATATGTATGGATCGTATCTAAATTGACATTATATTGCTCTGATACATACATATAGATGTTTTCTTATATTTTAAACATATATGCCATACATTTTTTTAGCACAATTTTTTTTTTGCTAAACTTGATTTAGTCCTTAATGTTAATTATTTTTCAATTGTTATCATATTTAAGATTATGCATTATTTTTATTGATATTTCATAAAGGGGGAGAAAAATTCTTGTTTTATCTTTCAATTGGTATCTTACTCCCACTCTTTATGATGAAAAATATTTTATTTTGGTATACGCTAACATTTTCAATATTGGTATCACTAATCTTAAATTAGTATTATTCTCAATTTGGTATATTTATTGCAAAACTGTTTTAGTGTTTACCTTAAAAAATTATTTTTGGGTTTTTACTTTCAATTGATATCATGTCCTTCTATTGGTATCAATTCATAAAAAGTATGTTTAATTTTTAGTTGATAAAAAAAGATTGTTTTTTTCAATTGGTTCTTAAATTGATTGTTTTTATTGGTATCAAAATTTTAGTTTTAAATTATGCTTATTGGTTTTATTTTTTTGTCTTCACCCCTTTGTTGATGAGTCACAAAAAAGGGGAGAAGGATTTATGATTATATATCCATGTTTTATTTAGTGTTTACACACACACACACACACACACACACACACACACACTCTTACATACATACATACATACATACATACATACATGTACATATATATATACACACACTGATATATATATATATATATATATATATATATATATATATATATATATATATATATATATATATATGTATGTATGTATGTATGTATGTATGTATGTATTTATATGTGTGTGTGTATATATATATCTTGTTTTTTATTGATATATTGAGCTACATTGAATATGTCTTGTTTTATTAGTATGCATAAGTTAAGGGGGAGCTTCTTTGAAGCTTAACCTTAATCAATGTATATATAATCTTATAATTTTTGTCATCATCAAAAGGGGGAGATTGTTGGCCTAGAGGCCTTTCACCTTAGTTTTGATGATGACTAACTTATGAAGGTTCGCTTACTAATGATCTTGTAGATCACCTAGAGGGAGGTGAATAGGTGACTAGCTAATCTAATGATGAATTAATGCGGAATTAAAATTATTTATGCAAATTAAAACTATTAAGCTAAACACACCAAGTATAACACAAGAGTGTAGCCGAATTCCCAGTGAAGAGCTCTGGACTATCTCCTCAAGATTCCTCTAGATAAGAGTTGAGGTGCCGCTAGGCTCTCTTAGTTGAATACAAGTGTGAGCAAACAATCACAAGCATATATCAATAAGGCACAATATATATTAAGCATATAAAGATAAAAGCAATATAAGCATGCAAGATATAAACACAAGTGAGAGATAGAGAGAGCAATCACAAACACGAGAGATTTGTTTTAAGGTTCGAGCACCCTTGCTCTACGTCCCCGCTTTCAACACTATGAAGGATTTCCACTATAAACGATCTCACCGGACAACTCGATGCCGCAACACCTACAACGAGTTCACATTCGAACTCCTTGGACTCACTAGTACCTCTCTTGTTCCTACAAGAACAACACACGCAAGCACACTAGCTTGCCGAGACCACACCTCTACACCGAGCTCCCACAAGAACTCGAAACAACAGGAACCCGCAAGTTCGCCTTTTCAAATACAAGATAAAACACTTTGGTGATCTCAACACTTTGATCACCTAAAAACACTCTCACAATAACTCTCCTATAGGATTGATATAGCAATGGAAAGCTCAAGTATGTGTGAGAAAACTAGGATGGATTTTGTGGTGAAAAACTCAAGAAATCACTTTTGAAAACACTCTTGATAAACTCTCCTTTTGATATGGAAGTTTTAGTTCTAAAACAAGTGGAGATAAACACTTAGAAAGGTAGAAAAAACTAGCTTGAAAACTCTCCAAAAATCTTATAGAAAACAGTCCAAGGAAACCCCAATTTATAGGCTCCCAAAATATGGCCGTTGGAGGCCAACTCAGCAGGAAATCCTGTTGTCGGTCGACCGCTCGGCCGACCGGCCAACGGTCGTATTTCGACCGTTGTACCACCAGTCAACCGAGGCCTAGACATAGAGAGCAGAGCATTCTGCTGGTCGACCGCCCGATCGACCGGGGCCAGATCCTGAGAGCAGAGCTCTCTGGCGGTCGATCGGGTCGGTCGACCGGCCCTCCAGCCAAACTGGCTGTGCACGTTTGTGAAATCACCTAGAGGGCGTGAATAGGTGACTAGCTAATCTAATGGTGAATTAATGCAGAATTAAAATTATTTATGTAAATTAAAAATTCTAATGCACAACACACCACATATAACATAAGAGTGTAGCTGAATTCCCCGTGAAGGGCTCTGGACTAACTCCTCAAGATTCCTCTAGATAAGAGTTGAGGTGCCGCTTTGGCTCTCTTGGTTGAATACAAGTGTGAACAAACAATCCCCAAGCATATATCAATTTAAGCACAATTATATCAAGCAAGTAAGGAGCTAAGCAATGTAATCATGCAAGATATAAATATAAGTGAGAGATAGAGAGAGCAATCGCAAACACGGGAGATTTGTTTCGAGATTCGAGTACACCTGCTATACATCCCCGCCTTCAACACTATGAAGGATTTTCACTAAAAACGATCCCACCGGATCACTCGGTGCCGCAACACCTACAAGCGAGTTCACACTAGAACTCCTTTGAACTCTCTAGTCCCTCTCTTGTTCCCGCAAGAACAAACACACGCAAGCACGTAAGCTTGCAGAGGCCGCACCTCTACACCGAGCTCTCACTAGAACTCGAAACAATGCGAACCCGCAAGTCCGCCTCCTCAATTACAAAGTAGAACACTTGGTGATCTAAACACTTTGATCACCTAAAATGACTCTCACGACAACTCTCCTATTTGATGGATATAGCAATGGAAAGCTCCAGTATGTGTGAGAAAAACAAGGATTGAATTGGTGGTGAAAAACTCAAGAAATCACTTTTATAAAACACTCTTGAAAATCTCTCCTTTTGATATAAAAATTTTGGCTCTTAAACAAATGGAGATAAACACTAAAAGATGTATCAAAAACTAGCTTAAAAACTGACTTCAAATGTTATATAAAACAGTCCATGGGAACCCCAATATATAGGCATCCAAAAATTAGCCATTGGGGACTAAATCAGCAGCTGACGCTGCTGTCAGTCGACCGCCAACGGTTGATTTTTCGACCGTTGGGAAGGTCGGTCGACCGGCCGGTCGACCACTTTCAGGGCAATGGCCTAGCGGTCGACCGCCCGGTCGACCGGGCCATTTTCAGAGAGCAGACACTCTCTGGCGGTCGACCGGCCCTGGCCGTGCATGTTTTGTGCACGTCAGTCGACTGACCTCTGGCTCGGTCGATCGTGCGGTCGACCGGCAGAAGCCAAAACAGTATTTTTTTAGGATTAAAAACTTGTTATTTTTTCTTCAATAAAATCCCATAAATTCTCTAAAAATCTACAAAAATAAGTTCAGTAATATATTTTGATATACAAACATGTTTGAGTAAAAATCAAAATATGTTACAAACATTTTGAACTATTTTTGTGTTATGAAAATTTTGGCTTTAAACAAAATCCGTATTTTTCCAAATTTATTTTTTCAAAAGTTCTCCAAATACAAAAACAAGATATTTTAAACACTTTTAAAGCTTTTTGTGTATGGATATGATCCACTACACATATATGATGAAATATCTATGTTTTTAACATTAAGCTCTAAAATAGTTTTGGTTAAAATACATGTATATATGAAACTCCAAAAATCAAAACAGTATTTTTCCAAAATGAAAACTCTTTTATAAAAACTCATCTAAATATTGTGTGTGAGTGTATATGATACTTGAGCAATCCACCAACTAATCTATCATTTACATTTTATCTAAAAAAAATTTACTAAAAAATAAACATAGACACAAGTTTTCTCTTGAAGGTCTTCACTTGAAAATCTTCTTCTCCTTCTTGATTTGATCCAAATCTTGATCAAAGACTTGATGTGGTCTTGATGCACAAGCTCCTAAATCAATACGTGCTAGCTCCAAAACTTGACTTTAAATCCTTTGTTGAAGCTAAACACTTACTAAGATCTTGATCACATATCTGAAACTAATTAAACACAAAATCATTAGTACTATAACTACATGAGTTAATCATCATCAAAACTAGAGTGATGAGCCTTTTGGCTAACAATCTCCTCCTTTTTGATGATGACAAAACTCATGGAGTTATATATGCATGAATTAAAGTTAAGCTTCATAGAAGCTCCCCCTTAACTCATGCATAACAATAAATAATAAGATATTCAATGAAGAGCATAAAACTAAACAGATATATATGCATCAACAAGGTGAAAGAAACATGCATAAGTCCAAAATCCTTTTTCAAAAACCTTCTCCCCCTTTTTGTTTAAACTTTCAAAAACATACTCCCCATTTTGTAAAATATAAGATGCATAAACTCAATATATGCAAAAACTCAAATATGCATATATAAACTCAAAATCTTTTTTTATCTCCCCTTTTTTGATGATGACAAAACCCATGGAATTATATATGCATGGATTAAAGCTAAGCTTCATAGAAGCTCCCCCTTAACTCATGCATAACAATAAATAATAAGATATTTAATGAAGAGCATAAAACTAAACAGATATATATGCATTAACAAGGTGAGAGAAACATGCATAAGTCCAAAATCCTTTTCCCAAAAACCTCCTCCCCCTTTTTGTTTAAACTTTCAAAAATATACTCCCCATTTTGTAAAACATAAGATGCATAAACTCAATATATGTAAAAACTCAAATATGCATATATAAACTCAAAATCTTTCTCCCCCTTTTTGTCAATCATCAACAAAGGGATAAAATAAAGCAAATCAAGAATAAGAATATATATGCGATATATATTCATGAAGAGGAAGACGCTAAGTTAGCTTCCCTACATAGATGCATTATATGAAGAAGGGATGACAAACCCTAACTCACATAAAGCATAATATACAATGCATAAGTGGAGATGTTAAACTCCCCCTACACACGTGTATCACATAAAGAAGAGATGTCAACCTCCTCAATATAAGATACACTCAACATGAATCTATATATAGAAGAGATGTTAAGCTCCCCTTGCATATAGGCAATACATATCAAAACATTTTTAATACAAAATTTGACAATTACTCAAAGTAATAAAATAAATTTTGAGATACCATTTGTACATAAACAAAATTTTAAATACCAATTATAAATAAACAATACAAATTTTGAATTTTTCTTAAATCAACAAATCAATTTGAGATATCACAAGATTTTTTATACCATATGAAATTGGAAATTTGTGATACCAATTGAAATTGAAATACTTGTACATTTTGATATCAATGAAAGAAAATATTTTATATTTTGATATCAATTGAAATATATGGTAAATTTTGATACCAAATAGGTAAAACACATTGATACCAATCGAAATTTAAACCCAATTGAAAATTGAAACATATTGATACCAATTTAAGTATACTGTAAATATTGATACTAATAAAAATACCAACTGAAAATAATACATAAGCTTATAAAAGTGCCAATTGAGATACCAATTGAAATCAAGATTTAATTCAAACTTAGCATAAACATACTTTGTGCTTTAAACATGTAAATATCTTGTAAATTAAGCACAAACAAATCATATATATGTATGAAAAATGAAAATACCAATAGAAATTGATATTATTTGAAATGAAGCATACATATATAGAAAACAAATTATGAGTATACAAAAAAAATATCAATTGTAATACCAATTGAAAATATGTTGAGAAGCAAGTGTATAACTTATAAAGATCCACCCTTTTCATGCATATGATAAAAGATATTTAATTTGAGCATATAAGGCATGGTCGCCCATCCATCCGCTCTTAAAGGGTAGAAGTTTTCAAAAATAGATTCGAAAATAGTTGTAAATTGAAAACACTACCAAATGAAGAATAGATAATTAGTTAAAGTAATTTTTAAAAAGCTAGTTAAAAATCCTTCAAACATGAAAACAAAACATATTTATCTCATGAAACATACCAAATACACAAGAGTTGACACTCGAAATGTAAGCTAAAAAATTCCCATGAAAGCAATGTCATGAGTAAACAAATGAAGTGTGAGTGCACAAGAATCATGTAATTAGCATTATCATGAAAATAGTCAATGAGACTCAAAATAAACATGAATCATATGAAAATCATGAAAATTCAATTTTTCTTTAAAAATAAGACTTCAAGGCATATGTATGATTTATCCAAAGTTAACAATATGCATACATATCCCAAACATAAATGAGTCCTAAATAGAGTATTGCATGAAAAGCAAATGACTCAAGGTTATACATGTATACCCAATAGTTTTAGATAAAATTTACATATACATGAAGGTAAACGTATGAAAACATGTACAAAAGGGAATATAAGTTTGAAATGCATGAATCATTAAAACTAAGTTATACATGTACATGTAGTGAGTACAAATGAGCAATGAAGTACAAACATATAAGAATCAAATGTTGCTCACTACTTGTACAAATATATGCACAAGTTTTGATAAAAACTACATCTAAATAAGTATTTACCACATGAAATACAAAACATAATTATTTTCACATAAAACTAACACATGCTAAAAATCATCAAAAATAAAAGCATGTAAACAAAAAGGAGTTTAGAGATAATTACCAAACCATAAGAACTATACTCCAAGTCTCAAAAACTTGGTGGTCTTCCCACCAAAACTTCCTTGATAGCAGTGCATCAATATCTGTGTTCATCTAGTCCATGTGCATCCACCACCAAGGCACCAAACCTCTCATGTCATGTGAGAGCCCACACCTGCATCAAACACAAGAGGTGAGAATTTTGGTACCCAGTTTCTTTTGGGTCCACGGGGGTTAGTCTTACTTGGAACACAAACATTTTTATTAACAAAATTTAAAGGATTTACTCTATCATAACAAAATTTTGCTAAATGGCCTTTGCGGCCGCAATGTGCACACTTATACACTCTAGTATGCACATGTGAATGAGTGTGATCATGACGTGTAAAATGTGCATAAGTATGTTGTGGGTGATGTGCATAAACATGTGGAACTTGTTTCTTTTGAAATAAGGTTTCATCTATTATGATTGAATGCACAATTGCTCAAAGTTGAGCTCAAATAATCTATTTTATTTTTCAAAAATTTTATTTCATTTTTATCAATGGTAGTAGCATGAAATGCATGATCAACAATATTTTTCTTTCTAGAAACATTTTCTTTTTCTTTTGAAATAATTTTTCTTTTCAAAGAGTTGTATTCATTTAAAGCAATCTCTTTTTCTTTTTTCACCAAATTAATCTTATTTTTCAAAGAAGTATTTCCTTCACAAAGATCATTTAATTTAGAGGACAAGGAAATATTCTCATTTTTTAAAAATTCGTTTTCTTTAGAAATGCATTCCAATTTATTTTTAAAAGAGTTTTTTCTTTTAACAAGGAATAAAATTTATTTTTCATTTTCCTATTATCCTTTTTATGCAATTCATATTTTTCAAGAAGTTGTTGACAAAATTATTCAAGCTCATTATAAGACATATCTGTTGGCCCGAAGGCCCATCACTCTAATTTTGATGATGATCAACTCATGTAGTTATGTTTACTAATGATCTTGTGTTTAATTAGTGACAGATTCATGATCAAGATCTTAGTAGGTGCATAGCTTCAACAAAGGATTTGAAGTCAAGTTTTGGAGCTAGCACGGTGTTTGGACCAAGTCAAGAAGGCTTCAAGTGAAGACTTCAAGAAGATGAAGACTTGTGTCTAGGTTTGTTTTTATAAGATTTTGTTTTTAGATAAAATGTAAAGGACAGAGTAGTTGGTGGATTTCTCAAGTACACATACATACACACTCTTGATTTAGTTTGTTTTAGAAAAGAATTTTTACTTTGGAAAAATACCTTTTGGTTTTTTGGAATTTCTTATATGCATGTCTTTTATCCAAAACCAAGTTTAGAGCTTAATGTCAAAAACATAGATATTTCACCATGTTTGTGTAGTGGATCATATCCATACACACTATGCTTTAAAAAGAGTTTAAATATCTTGTTTTTATTTCTAGTGAAGTTTTGGAGAACAAGTTTTAAAAAAATCAAGTTTTGGAAAATACTATGTTAGTTTTGAATCAATATTTCCAACTTGCAAAATAGTCCAAATCTTTTATAACATGCCTTGATTTTATGCAAGCATGTTTGTTTATCAAAGTATATTGGTAAAACTATTTTTTTAGATTTTTTAGTATTTAAT
Source organism: Agave tequilana (assembly GCA_038442645.1). Taxonomy (NCBI): domain Eukaryota; kingdom Viridiplantae; phylum Streptophyta; class Magnoliopsida; order Asparagales; family Asparagaceae; genus Agave; species Agave tequilana. Next base: position 35,250 of record JAVJIF010003555.1, read on the forward strand.
GGGATTTTATTTCTTCCAAAAAGACCAAGTTTTAAATCCCTAAGTTTTCTGATCTGGCTATGGCCGGTCGACCGGGCGGTCGACTGACGTGCACAGACGTGCACGCCAGTTCTGGCAGGAGGGCCGGCCGACCGATCCGATCGACCGTCCAGAGAGCTCTGCTCTCTGGAAAGGCCCCGGTTGACCGAGCGGTCGACCGGACAGAGAGTTTTCTCTCTGTATCCTGGCTCGGTCGACTGATCGGTCGACCGATGGTTCAAACGGTCTGAAATATGACCGTTGGCCGGTCGGCCGGGCGGTCGACCGACAAGCCTGACAGATCCCAATGGCTAGTTTTTCTAGCCCTATAAATTTGAGGGTTTGGGCATTGTTTTTCAAGAAGATTTTTGAAGACTTTTAGAGCCAGTTTTTCCCACTCTTTCAAGTGGTTTTTCTCCACAAATTTGAGAGCAAATATTTCCAATCAAAAGGAAAGTTTTATCAAGAGTGTTCAAAAGAGCTTTTCTTGAGTTTTCCTCCACCACTCTCATCCTTGTTTTTCTCACAAACACTTGAGCAACCCATTGATCTATTCTACCTATAGGAGTGTTATTGTGAGAGGATTTTAGGTGATCAAAAGTTGTGATCACCAAAGTTCTACTTTGTTTCTTTGAGGAGGCGGACGTGTTTGTTCGCATTGTTTCGGGTCCTAGTGTGGACTCGGTGTTTCGGGTTCGGGTGCGAACTCATTGTTTGAGGTGCGGCCTCGGCGAGCCGGTAGGCTTGCGTGTGTATGGACTAGGGAGTCCGAAAGTTGTAGGTATTGCGGCACCGAGTGATCCGGTGGGATCGATTTTTGTGGAAATCCTTCGTGTGTCGAAGGCGGGGATGTAGAGCAAGTGTGCTCGAACCTCGAAACAAATCCCTTGTGTTTGCGATTGCTCACTCTCTCTATCTCCTTGTCTATATCTTGCATTCAATTATTGTGTTTATATCTATATGCTTCATATACTTGTGTGCTTAATTGATATACATGCTTGGGTTGTTTGCTAACACTTGTATTTAACCAAGAGAGCCAACGCGGCACCTCAACCAATATCCAGGGGAATCTTGAGGAGTTTGTCCAGAGCCCTTCACGGGGAATTCAGCAATACTCTTGTGTTATACGTGGTGTTTAGTGTAAAAGTTTAATTAGGTCATAATAGTTTTTACTTCCGCATTATTTGGCATTAAGTGACCATTAGATTAGCCATCACCTATTCACCCCCCTCTAGGTGAACTTACAATTGGTATCGGAGCCAAGTGCTCTTGATTTGGGTCTCACAACCTAGAGTTAAAGATCCACATTTTAGGCTAATCACAATATTTTGTACACACACCATGGACTTCATGTCACCACCCACTTTTGACATTCTTAACATCCAAATTTGGAAGGTTAAGATCTCTTTGTACCTCAAGGCCCTACGCATTCATGTTTATCTCGCTACCACTAATGATTCATATGTTGATAATAGCCAGTATATTGAGGCTAACTCAAAGGCCATTCATGCTTTGAAAAGTACCCTAGATGATGTTTATTTATCTAGGATTTCTAATGTTGATTCGGGTTTTGTAGCTTGGAACATCATCACCTCCCTTGGCGAAAAAGATCAATACTATGCGGGGAGCGATTCGGATGTTGGAAGCAACACCTCCAACTTGTGCTATATGGTCCAAGGGGATAACCCCCTTGAGGTAACTACCGAATCCGAGGTAGAAGATGTTAACATGTCATATGATGAGCTTTCATTTTTTTATCAACTATTACTTGAGAAATATGACATGCTTAGAAAAGATAATAAGAAAATGAAAAAAGGATTTTGTTTGCATGCAAAAGAAAATGATTCTTTTAAAAATAATATTGCATGTTTAGAAAAAGAAAATGAAGTTTTGAAAAATGATAATGTTTCCTTGTTTTCAAAATTGAGTGATCTTTGTGAAGGAAAAACAAATTTGAAAAATAAAATTTTTTGGTGGAGAAACAAAGGAAGTTGCTCTTCAAGAAAACACTTCTTTGAAAAGAAAATTTTGTGAAAAAGAAAAAGAATTTGTTTCTAAAAAGAATAAGAAAAATGACTCTATATCTCACCTTTCTCTACATGCCACCATTGATGATAGTGAGATTAAATTTTGAAAAATAAAATTAATAGTTTGAGTTCAACCTTGAGCTCTTGTGCATTTAACCACACTAGATTGGAGTCCTTGTTTTCAAAGAAACAAGTTCCAAACATTCATGCACATCATTCTCATCATGCATATGCTTATGTTGCACGCCACGATCATACACATACACATAAGCATCCTAAGGTGTACAAGTGTACACATTGTGGCCGCAAAGGCCATTTAGCAAAATTTTGTTTTGATAAGTTGCATCATTTTAATTTTGCTAAAAATAAAAATGTTTGGGTGCCTTACAAGACTAACCCTCAAGGACCCAAAAGAAAATGGGTACCAAAACCCCCACTTTGTGTTTTTGATGTAGGTGAGGGCTCTCACACGACGTGAGAGGAATGGTGCCTTGATGGTGGATGCACTTGGACTTGATGGACACATATATGGATGCATCGCTATCAAGGAGGTTTGGTGGGACAACCACCATGTTTGGAGTTTTGGAACATAGTTCCTTAGTTGGTAACTATTTCTAAACTCTTATTTTATGTACATGCTTTTATTTTCATGATATCATATAGCATGTTCATGTTTTTGTTCTTCATGTGGTAAATACTAGTTTAAATGTAGTTTTTATTAAAACTTAGATTTATACATGTACAAGTAGTGAGCAACATTTGATTCATATACGTTTGCACTTCATGCTCATTTGTACCCACTATATGCACATGTATAAGCTAGTTTTAATGATTTCCCCATTTACACTTGTTTTGCCAATTTTCATGTTTTTACTTCATGTATATGTAATTTTTATTCAAATCTAATAAATATACATGTATATCCTTTTTGAGTCTCTTGCCTTCATGCAAATACTATTAATAGACTCATTTTATGTTTGGGATATGTATGCATATTGTTAGATTTAGATAAATCATACATATACCTAGAAGTTTGTTTTTGTTTTTAAATGAAAAATGAATTTACATTTTGTTTTTGAGCTTATTGACTATTTTCATGAAAATGCTATTTACATAATCTTTGAACACTCACACTTTATTTGTTTGTCATGACTTTGGTTCATGAACATATTTTTGAGCTTTATAGATCGAGTGTCAATTCTTGTTTATTTGGTATGATTCATGAAAACATATGATTTGGTTTCATGTTTTTGAAGGATCTTTAACTAGTTTTTCAAAAATTCATTTAACTAGTTATTTATTCTTCAATGTTTATGAGATATACACATGATCCTATTATTGTTTCAATTGGTATCATTGAATCGTTTCAATTGGTATCAATTTGATTCTATTTTTGTATATACTCATATTTTGTTTTCTTATATATGTATGTATCAATTCCATTTGGTATACTCATTTTTCATACATATATATGAGTTATTTGTGCTTAAGTTAAAATTGTTTTACATGTTTAAAGCACAAAGTTGTTTATGATAAGAAAATAAAAATTTTAAGAAAAATTCTCAAGATTTATTTTTTTGAGAAAATTTAAAATTTTGTTTTATAAGAAAATTCAAAATTTTTGAGTTGTATTGCCCATATGCAAGGAGAGCTTAACATCTCTTCTACATATAAATTCATGTTGAGTGTATTGTATATCGAGGAGCTTGACAACTCTTCTTTATGTGGTACACGTGTGTAGGGTGAGCTTCACATCTCCTCTTATGCATTACATATTATACGTTATGTGAATTAGGGCTTGTCATCCCTCTTTCATGTAATGTATATGTGTAGGGAAGTTACTTAACCGTCTTCCTCTTCATGAATGTATATCACATATAATTTTTATTGACTTATTTGTTTACACCCCTTATTGGTCTCTTTGTTTATGACAAAAAGGGGGAGAAAATTTGTTGATTGTGTTTTTACCCTTTTGTTGATGATTGATAAAAGGGGGAGAAAGATTTTAGATTTATATGCATGTTTTGTGAAAAAGACCCTATGCTTTCAAAAGATTGTTTATGCATATATGTTTTATTTTGCAAATAGGAGAAAAAGAATTTGATTTGTTTTATGCTTATTAGCATGTTTATCTCCTAGATTTGCATGCATGTTTATGAGCATACATTGCATATTTATTGTTTATGTGTTATGCATGAGTTAAGGGGGAGCTTCTTTGAAGCTTTACTTTAATCCATGCATATATAACTTCATGAGTTTTGTCATCATCAAAAGGGGGGAGATTGTTGGCCCGAAGGCCCATCACTCTAGTTTTGATGATGATCAACTCATGTAGTTATGTTTACTAATGATCTTGTGTTTAATTAGTGACAGATTCATGATCAAGATCTTAGTAGGTGCATAGCTTCAACAAAGGATTTGAAGTCAAGTTTTGGAGCTAGCACGGTATTTGGACCAAGTCAAGAAGGCTTCAAGTGAAGACTTCAAGAAGATGAAGACTTGTGTCTAGGTTTGTTTTTATAAGATTTTGTTTTTAGATAAAATGTAAAGGATAGAGTAGTTGGTGGATTGCTCAAGTACATATACACACACTCTTGATTTAGTTTGTTTTAGAAAAGAATTTTTACTTTGGAAAAATACCTTTTAGTTTTTTGGAATTTCTTATATGCATGTCTTTTATCCAAAACCAAGTTTAGAGCTTAATGTCAAAAACATAGATATTTCACCATGTTTGTGTAGTGGATCATATCCATATCACTATGCTTTAAAAAAAGTTTAAATATCTTGTTTTTGTTTCTAGTGAAGTTTTGGAGAACAAGTTTTAAAAAAATCAAGTTTTGGAAAATACTATGTTAGTTTTGAATCAATATTTCCAACTTACAAAAATAGTCCAAATCTTTTATAACATGCCTTGATTTTGTGCAAGCATGTTTGTTTATCAAAGTATATTGGTAAAACAATTTTGTAGATTTTTTAGTATTTAATGGGATTTTATTTCTTCCAAAAAGACCAAATTTTAAATCCCTAAGTTTTCTGATCTGGCTATGGCCGGTCGACCGGGCGGTCGACCGACGTGCACAGACGTGCACGCCAGTTCTGGCAGGAGGGCTGGCCGACCGATCTGGTCGACCGTCCAGAGAGCTCTGCTCTCTGGAAAGGCCCCGGTCGACCGAGCGGTCGACCGGACAGAGAGTTTGCTCTCTGTATCCTGGCTCGGTCGATCGACCGGTCGACCGATGGCTCAAACGGTCTGAAATATGACCGTTGGCCGGTCGGCCAGGTGGTCGACTGACAGGCCTGACAGACCCCAACGGCTAGTTTTTCTAGCCCTATAAATTTGAGGGTTGGGCATTATTTTTCAAGAAGATTTTTGGAGATTTTTAGAGCCAGTTTTTCCCACTCTTTCAAGAGGTTTTTCTCCACAAATTTTAGAGCAAATATTTCCAATCAAAGGAAAGTTTTATCAAGAGTGTTTAAAAGAGATTTTCTTGAGTTTTCCTCTACCACTCTCATCCTTGTTTTTCTCACAAACACTTGAGCAACCCATTGATCTATTCTACCTATAGGAGTGTTATTGTGAGAGGATTTTAGGTGATCAAGAGTTGTGATCACCAAAGTTCTACTTTGTTTCTTTGAGGAGGCGGACGTGTGTGCTTGCATTGTTTCAGGTCCTAGTGTGGACTCGGTGTTTCGGGTTCGGGTGCAAACTCGTTGTTTGAGGTGCGGCCTCGGCGAGCCGGTGGGCTTGCGTGTGTACGGACTAGGGAGTCCGAGAGTTGTAGGTGTTGCGGCACCGAATGATTCGGTGGGATCGATTTTAGTGGAAATCCTTCATGTGTCGAAGGCGGGGATATAGAGCAAGTGTGCTCGAACCTCGAAACAAATCCTTGTGTTTGTGATTGCTCACTCTCTCTCTCTATCTCCTTGTCTATATCTTGCATTCAATTGTTGTGTTTATATCGATATGCTTGATATACTTGTGTGCTTAATTGATATACATGCTTGGGTTGTTTGCTAACACTTGTATTTAACCAAGAGAGCCAACGCGGCACCTCAACCCATATCCAGGGGAATCTTGAGGAGTTTGTCCAGAGCCCTTCACGGGGAATTCGGCAACACTCTTGTGTTATATGTGGTGTTTAGTGTAAAAGTTTAATTAGGTCATAATAATTTTTACTTCCGCATTATTTGGCATTAAGTGACTATTAGATTAGCCATCACCTATTCACCCCCCCTCTAGGTGAACTTACAATATCAACATCCTCTTCTAACTCAGATTTTGAGTTTACCTCAAGGGGGTTATCCCCTTGGACCATGTAGCATACGTTAGAAGCCTCACTTCCAACATCCGAGTCGCTCCCCGCATAGTATTGCTCTTATTCGCCAAGGGAGACTAAAGTGTTCCAACTACAAAAGCCAAATCAACGTTAGAAACCCTAGATAAATATTCATCATTTAGGGTAGATTTCAAAGCACGGATGGCTTTTGCATTAGCCTCTAGATGTTTGCCATTTAAACAATATGCATCTTTAATAGTGGCAAAATAAACATGAATACCTAGGGCTTTGAGGTACAAAGACATCTTAACCTTCCAAGTTTGGATGTTAAGAATGTCAAAAGTGGGAGAAGGAAATCCATATGTGTGTAAACAAATATTGTGAGTAGTTATAAATGAGGATCTTTAACTCAAGGTTGTTAGACCCAAATCAAGAGCACGAGACTCTGATACCAATTGAAATCACCTAGAGGGGGTGAATAGGTGACTAGCTAATCTAATGGTGAATTAATGCAAAATAAAAACTATTTATGCAAACTAAAAATTCTAATGCACAATACACCACATATAACACAAGAGTGTAGCCGAATTCCCCATGAAGGGCTTTTTGGCCCAGAGGCCTTCCACTCTAGTTTTGATGATGATTAACTCATGCAGTTATGTTTACTAATAATCTTGTACTATTTAGTTTCAGATCTTTAATCAAGATGTTAGTAAGTGACTAGCTTCAACAAAGGTATTTTGGAGCTATTCACATGGTGATTCAAGAGCCCGAGCGACAAGATCATATATAGCACTCATTGGAATCAAGCTCGGTGGATCACGGTTTGGATCGAGTCGGCTTGAAGACGGAGTTCGTCAAGAAGACCTCGGTACTTAGTTTAGTTTTTATTTTAGATCCATGTGTAAATATTAGATAGTGTGATATGCTCAAGTTCACAACACACACACGTTTCATGTTTTGGATATTGGTTTTCGGTTTTTAGTTTAACCGATCTTGATTTTCATGAATAGATAATATCAAAGCTAGTTTACATTGTTTAAATGTATATTGATATGTTCTATATACATGTATGCTTCATATCGTAAACAAACTTATTTTGATATGCCTATTTCATGTGTTTGGTGTTTTGGTATTTTTATCAAAACATATTTTCAGATTTAATATCAAAAACATGGATATATATGTTTCATGTATATTGGATTATATCCATATACAACATGCCTAAAAGTTGTTTAAGTATCATGTTTTTGTATTTGAATGAGTTTTGGAAAAATCAGATTTCCATTTGAAAAATCCAAGTTTTAGAAAATACAGTTTTTAGTTTTCGACAAAATTTCTATAACACAAAAATGGTTCAAAAGTTTGAAATTTGTGTTGAAATTTTTCATACAAGTTTGTATATCAAAGTATTATAATAAAACTATTTTTGTGAATTTTTAGAGATTTTATGGGAATTTATTGGAATTAAAATACCCAAGTTTTCAGTCCTAAATATGTTTTCTACCCCGCTCTGGCGGTCGACCGGACCAGGAGCCGGTCGATCAGAGCGGTCGACCAGACGTGCACACAAATGTGCACGCTGCCAGCCCCTTGGGCCGGTCGACCGACTGAAAGCAACCCACTCTCGGGTTGCTCCGGTCGACCGGGTGGAGAGTTGTTGCTCACTGGTTCAGGGCCCGGTCGACCGGGTGGTCGACCGGAAGGTGCAACGGTCAAATTTTGACCGTTGGCCGGTTGACCGGCTGGTCGACCGGTCGGCCAAATCTGGCCTTGATTGCTGCCAACGGCTAGTTTTTCCAAATGGCTATAAATAGGGTTTTCTCTTAATAGTTTTCAACAAGTTTTTAAAGAGCTTATTTTCTGATCTTACTAGTGTTTTTACAGCAATCAAAAAGAAGTTTTTGGGCTCTAAAGTTTAAATTTGATTTGGTGTTTATCTAGAGTTTGGAAAATCAAACAAAAGTATTTTTGGGAAAAGTGTTTTTGATTCAACTTCTTCATTCTTATTTCTAGTTTTTCCCAAGGATTTTCTTTGAGTATTTATTTTCCATTCCTTTGGTTTTTCTCACACTTGAGCTTGACTTTCTATCCTATCTATAGGATCTTTGTGTTTGTGGGAAAAGAAATTGGTTTGTAATCTTTTGATCACCAAGTTGTAAACCTTTATTATTGCTTGGCTTTGTGCCTTTCCCTCTTAGTGTAGAGGAGGTTGTGCAATTGGGTTGTATCCCTCAAGTGTGAGGTGATCCTTATTTAGCTTTGTGCTTATCCCTCAAGTTGTGAGGTGATTGATATTGGTGGCTTTGTGCCTAGCCTCTAAGTGTAGAGGTCGTGTTTGTAAAGAGAGGAGTTGTGTACTCCCGGTTGTTGTTGTCTCAAATCCTCGGTGGAGGTTCCCTGTGTGGGAGTCCTGTGTGGACAAGCTAGTGGATTCGAAATCCTTCTGGGTGAAGGCGGGGATGTAGAGCTGGGAGCTCGAACCTCGAAACAAATCTTGTTGTTTGCACTTGATCCATTGACTCTTACTCTCTCTCTCTCTCTCTCTCTCTCTCTTTATTACTTTGTGTATTGATTCATATTGCCATATCATATACATGCTTGTGTGTTTGTGTGCCTCACTTGTGCTTAACCACAAGAGCTTCATATAGCGCCTCAACTCTTATTCAGAGGAATCAAGAGGAGTTAGTCCAGAGCCCTTCACCAGGAATTCGGCTACACTCGTTGGTTACATTAAGTGTAGTTGCAATTAAATTTTAATTTTCGCATTTAGTTCATTAGATTAGTCGTACACCTATTCACCCCCTCTAGGTGTACTTTCAGTTGGTATCAGAGCTTACGCTCCTGATATTTGGTTTAACCACCTAGGAGTGTGATCTTGATTTTGCTAATCTACATTTGCATTTGCATTTGCACACATATAGTTTGCTCTCATGGATATCCCTCCCATGTTTGATATCTCTAGATTTGATATTTGGAAGGTCATGATGAGTTGTCATTTGAAAGCCCTAGGATATAAGGTTCACCTTGCCATTACCAAGGAATCCTACCTTAGTAATAGCAAGCATATAGAGGCCAATGCAATAGCCCTAAAGGCACTTAGAGCATCTCTTCACAATGATTATTTACATGTGTTTTCTCACTATGAGTCCGCTTTTGCAGTATGGAGCATTTTGACTTCTACCGAGCTACCAAAGATTATCGATAAGATGAGGAGATCTAGGAGAGACGAGTCCGATGAACGTTGCTTCATGGTCCAAGGGAATGACTCCCTTGAGGTACACTCGGACACTCAACTAGATGCTAATTCTAGTTCATATTGCAATGAGTGTATGGAGGCTCAAGCCATGAATGATGAACTTGCTAAAAATTGTGAAAATTTCATTTCTAAATACAAACTTTTGAAAAAGGATAATCTTGTTTTCAAAGAAGAAAATAAAAATTTATCTTCTAGACTTGAAAATGTTTTGCAAGAAAGGGATGAGGTTTCAAGTGAAAGTGACTCACTTAAATCACAACTTGATCTTGCACTTAATGAAAACAAAATTTTGAAAAGTAAAAATGATTGTGAATATATTTTGAAGAAAAATGAGGATTTAACTTCAAAATTTGATTTTGTATTAAAAGAGAATAATTCTTTGAAAATAAAATAAATTTGATTTCACAAGAATTAAAGATTATTTAAAGAAAAATATTTCTTTGCAAAATGATTTGGATTCTCATGTTTGCCATACTAGTGTAGCTTCACCTAGCCTACCTATTGCATGCACCTCTTCTTCCATGATTGAAAATGATATTTGTATGCTTAAGAAGAGTGTGGATTGTTTGGACTCCACTTTGAGCCATTGTGCTTTTAATCACTCACGTTTGGAATCTATGTTTTGAAAGAAACAAGTTCCTTCTATGCATGCACACCATACACAGCATGCACATGCTCCTCACGATCACAATCATCACACATTGTATGCTCATGTGTACACATGCACACATTGTGGACGTAAGGGCCACCTTGCTAAGTTTTTCTATGATCGTATACATGATTCAAATTTAGTAACTAAATTTATTTGGGTTAGGAAAAGTGCTAACCGCCATGGACCCAAAAGAGTGTGGGTACCAAAGACCACCCTTAGTGTATTTGATGTAGGTGTGGGCTCTCGCATGACGTGAGAGTGATGGTGCCTTGAGGTGGATGCGTTCGAGCTTAAAGAGAACTATTTGGATGCATCACTTTCAAGGGGAGTTTGGTGGGAGGACCACTTTGATTTGGAGATATGGAGAGTTGCCTTCTAGGTTTTTGGTAACGATCTCTTACTCCCTTTATGTTTACATGCTTTTCATATTGTTGATTTCTAGCATGTCATGTTTTAATGTTCATTATGTTTTATGACATGATGTTTAGATTAGTGATATACATGATTAGTATTTGAGACACCCTTGTTCATGTGGATTTATATCGTTGTGTTCTCACAATTATTTAACTAGTATGTATGTCCTAGATCTAATGCATGTGCATGTACATAATGATCATATGGATGTTTATGATTTTTGTTTTGATGCTTTATGTTTTGATTACTTGTTTGAATGTTAGTTTTCATTGAAACTAGGATACATACTTGTACAACTAGTGAGCTACAAGTAGACTGTTATATATTTGTGCTTGAACGCTCATTTGTATTCATTAGATGTACTAGTATAGTCTAGTTTTGATGATTCATGCATTTAACTTGTATTCCCATTTTATACTTACTTACATGTTTTTCATGTTTAGCTTCATGTATATGTCCATCTTGTCTAAACTATTGATTATACATATACATCTTTGAGCCACTTGCCTTCATGCATATACCTTTGTGGACTCGTTTATTTTTTGGATATGTATGTATACTTTAGTTTGTACATGACATACATATGCCTTGAAGATTAAATCATTTTAATGATTTTCATGTTTTAAGAAATTTCATAATTGAGCTTAATTGACTAGTTTCATGATAATGTGCTTCACATATATCTTGTACACTCACTTCACTTAATGTTTTTCTCATGATTGTGTTTTCATGAGTATGATATGGGCTTTATGGACTTTGAGTGTTGAGTGATCATGTGATTTACATATTTTTCATGAAATATGATTTTGTTTTATTCCTTACTTGAAGGATTTCGTACTAGTTTACAAATTTTCTTATAACTAGTTCGTATTCTTCAATATGGTAGAGTTTTCAAACATACTATATTTTCAAATCTATTTTTGAAAACCCCTACCCATTGAAGGGTGGTTGGTTGGGCGACCATGCCTTGTATGCTTATTATTGAAAATCCTTTTAAACATGTGCATGAAATGGGTGGTAGGTAATATGAGGTATACACTTGATCTTATTATTGTTTCAATTAGTATCATTGGATCGTTTCAATTGGTATCAATATTGACATTCTTTTTGTATATTCATATATGTTTAATTTGTGCTCAAGGATATCACAAATTTTTGATTATGCTAAGCTTGAATTCTTAAATGACTATCTTGTTTCAATTGATTAGTTTTCAATTGGTATCTTATACAAACTTATGCATCGTTTTATTTGGTATTTCATAAAGGGGGAGAAAATTCATATTTTATCTTTCAATTGGTATTTTGTTTACCTTTGGTATTTCATTCCCACACTTTATGATAATGTTGATTATTTTTTGGTATCATATGTTCAAAATAAAAAATACTTACAATTGGTATCAAGATGTTTATTTGTTTACTTTCACATTGGTATCATGATTCACTTTCATTGATATATCTTTTTAATTGGTATCATGTTTGTTTTGATTTCACCCCTTTGTTGATGATTGACAAAAAGGGGGAGAAGAATTTGAGTTTATATGTTAAACATAATTTGATTTTTTTTATTAGTATCACGAGCATTATTAAAGAGCATGTTTTTGTATTTGGTATCAAAAGCTTGTTTTATGTTTTTTTATTGGTATCACGAGCATTATTAAAGAGCATGTTTTTGTATTTGGTATCAAAAGCTTGTTTTATGCATGTCTATGTATTGTCATGTTTAATATTCGTATCAAGAGCATGTTTTTGTATTTGGTATCAAAAGCGTGTTTTATGCATGTCTATGCATTGTCATGTTTAATATTCATTGCAAATATTTTATTGTTTATTGCTATGCTTGAGTTAAGTGGGAGCTTCCTTGAAACTTAACTTTAATCCATGCATATATAACTCCATGAGTTTTGTCATCATCAAAAAGAGGGAGATTGTTGGCCCAGAGGCCTTCCACTCTAGTTTTGATGATGATTAACTCATGTAGTTATGTTTACTAATAATCTTGTGCTATTTAGTTTCAGATCTTTAATCAAGATGTTAGTAGGTGACTAGCTTCAACAAAGGTGTTTTGGAGCTATTCACATGGTGATTTAAGAGCTCGAGCGACAAGATCATATATAGCACTCATTGGAGTCAAGCTCGGTAGATCACGGTTTGGATCGAGTCGGCTTGAAGACGGAGTTCGTCAAGAAGACCTCAGTACTTAGTTTAGTTTTTCTTTTAGATCCATGTGTAAAGATTAGATAGTGTGATATGCTCAAGTTCACAACACACACACGTTTCATGTTTTGGATATTGGTTTTCGGTTTTTGGTTTAACCGATCTTGGTTTTCATGAATAGATAATATCAAAGCTAGTTTACATTGTTTAAATGTATATTAGATATGTTCTATATACATGTATGCTTCATATCGTAAACAAACTTATTTTGATATGCCTATTTCATGTGTTTGGTGTTTTGGTATTTTTATCAAAACAAATTTTCGGATTTAATATCAAAACATGGATATATATATATATATATATATATATATATATATATATATATATATATATATATATATATATATATATATATATATATATATATATGTTTCATGTATATTGGATTATATCCATATACAACATGCCTAAAAGTTGTTTAAGTATCATGTTTTTGTATTTGAATGAGTTCTGAAAAAATCGGATTTCCATTTGAAAAATTCAAGTTTTAGAAAATACAGTTTTTAGTTTTCGGCAAAATTTCTATAATACAAAAATGGTTCAAAAAGTTTGAAATTTGTGTTGAAATTTTTCACACAAGTTTGTATATCAAAGTATTATAATAGCACTATTTTTGTAGATTTTTAGAGATTTTAAGGGAATTTATTGGAATTAAAATACCCAAGTTTTCAGTCCTAAATATGTTTTCTGCCAGGCTCTGGCGGTCGACCGCACGGTCGACCGGACAAGGAGCCGGTCGATCGGAGCGGTCGACTGGACGTGCACACAAACGTGCACGCCGCCAGCCCCTGGGCCGGTCGACCGAGCGATCGACCGACTGAAAGCAACCCACTCTCGGGTTGCTCCAGTCGACCGGGCGGTCGACCGGCCATAGAGCCGTTGCTCTCTGGTTTAGGGTCCGGTCGATCGGGCGGTCGACCGGAAGGCGCAACGGTCAAATTTTGATTGTTGGCCGGTCGACCGGAAGGCCGAATCTAGCCTTGATTGCTGCCAATGGCTAGTTTTTCCAAATGGCTATAAATAGGGTTTTCTCTTAATAGTTTTCAACAAGTTTTTAGAAAGCTTATTTTCTTATCTTATTAGTGGCTTTACAGCAATCAAAAAGAAGTTTTTGGGCTCTAAAGTTTACATTTGATTTGGTGTTTATCTAGAGTTTGGAAAATCAAAGAAAAGTGTTTTTGGGAAAAGTATTTTTGATTCAACTTCTTCATCCTTATTTCTAGTTTTTCCCAAGGATTTTCTTTGAGTATTTATTTTCCATTCCTTTGGTTTTTCTCACACTTGAGCTTGTCTTTCTATCCTATCTATAGGATCTTTGTGTTTGTGGGAAAAGAAATTGGTTTGTGGTCTTTTGATCACCAAGTTGTAAACCCTTATTATTGCTTGGCTTTGTGCCTTTCCCTCTTAGTGTAGAGGAGGTTATGCAATTGGGTTGTATCCCTCAAGTGTAAGGTGAACCTTGTTTAGCTTTGTGCTTATCCCTCAAGTTGTGAGGTGATTGATATTGGTGGCTTTGTGCCTAACCTCTAAGTGTAGAGGTTGTGTTTGTAAAGAGAGGAGTTGTGTACTCCCGGTTGTTGTTGCCCCAAATCCTCGGTGGAGGTTCCCTGTGTGGGAGTCCTGTGTGGACAAGCTAGTGGATTCGAAATCCTTCTGGGTGAAGGCGGGGATGTAGAGCTGGGTGCTCGAACCTCGAAACAAATCTTGTTGTTTGCGCTTGATCCATTGACTCTTACTCTCTCTCTCTCTCTTTATTACTTTGTGTATTGATTCATATTGCCATATCATATACATGCTTGTGTGTTTGTGTGCCTCACTTATGCTTAACCACGAGAGCTTCATATAGCGCCTTAACTCTTATTCAGAGGAATCAAGAGGAGTTAGTCCAGAGCCCTTCACCGGGAATTCGGCTACACTCGTTGGTTACATTAAGTGTAGTTGCAATTAAATTTTAATTTTCGCATTTAGTTCATTAGATTAGCCGTACACCTATTCACCCCCTCTAGGTGTACTTTCAGGGCTCTGGACTAACTCCTCAAGATTCCTCTAGATAAGAGTTGAGGTGCCGCTTTGGCTCTCTTGGTTGAATACAAGTGTGAGCAAACAATCCCCAAGCATATATCAATTTAAGCATAATTATATCAAGCAAATGAGGAGATAAGTAATGTAATCATGCAAGATATAAATACAAGTGAGAGATAGAGAGAGAGTAATCAGAAACACGGGAGATTTGTTTCAAGGTTCGAGCACACTTGCTCTACGTCCCCGCCTTCAACACCATGAAGGATTTCCACTAAAAATGATCCCACCAGATCACTCGGTGTCGCAACACCTACAAGCGAGTTCACACTAGAACTCCTTTGGACTCTCTAGTCCCTCTCTTGTTCCCGCAAGAACAAACACACGCAAGCACGTAAGCTTGCCGAGGCCGCACCTCTACACCGAGCTTCCACTAGAACTCGATACAATGCGAACCTGCAAGTCCGCCTCCTCAATTACAAAGTAGAATACTTAGTGATCTAAACACTTTGATCACCTAAAATCACTCTCACAACAACTCTCCTATAGGATGGATATAGTAATGGAAGGCTCAAGTATGTGTGAGAAAAATAAGGATTGAATTTGTGGTGAAAAACACAAGAAATCACTTTTATAAAACACTCTTGAAAATCTCTCCTTTTGATATGGAAATTTTGGCTATTAAATAAGTGGAGATAAACACTAAAAGATGTATCAAAAACTAACTTGAAAACCCACTTCAAATCTTATATAAAACAGTCTATGGGAACCCCAATATATAGGCATTCAAAAACTAGCCGTTGGGGTCCAAATTAGCAGCTGACGCTGTTGTCGGTCGACCGCCAACGGTCGATTTTTTGACCGTTAGGAAGGTCGGTCGACCGCCTGATCGACCGCCTTCAGGGCAATGGCCTAGCGGTCGACCGGGCCATTTCTAGAGAGCAGACACTCTCTGGCGGTCGATCGTGCGGTCGACCGCCCCTGGCCGTGCACGTTTTGTGCACGTCGATCGATCACCCGGTCGACCGACCTCTGGCTCGGTCGACCGGCAGAAGCCAAAAACAGTATCTTTTCAGGATTAAAAACTTGTTATTTTTCTTTCAATAAAATCCCATAAATTCTCTAAAAATCTACAAAAATAAGTTTAGTAATATATTTTGATATATAAACATGTTTGAGTAAAAATCAAAACATGTTACAAACATTTTGAACTATTTTTGTGTTATGAAAATTTTGGCTTTAAACAAAATTCGTATTTTTCCAAATTGATTTTTCCAAAAGTTCTCCAAATACAAAATCAATATATTTTAAATACTTTTAAAGATTAGTGTGCATGGATATGATCCACTACACATATATGATGAAATATCTATGTTTTTGATATTAAGCTCTAAAATAGTTTTGATTAAAACACATGTATATATGAAACTCCAAAAATCAAAATGGTATTTTTCCAAAATGAGAACTCTTTTATAAAAACTCATCTAAATCTTGTGTGTGAGTGTATATATACTTGAGCAATCCACCAACTAACCTATCCTTTACATTTTATCTAAAAATAAAATCTTATTAAAAAACAAACCTAAACACAAGTCTTCTCTTGAAGGTCTTCACTTGAAAATCTTCTTCTCCTTCTTGACTTGATCCAAATCTTGATCCAAAGAGCTAGATTTCTCTTGAATACTTGATGTGATCTTGATGAACAAGCTCTTGAATTAAATGCTAGCTCCAAACTTGATTTTAATTCCTTTGTTGAAGCTAATCACCTACTAAGATCTTGATCACATATCTGAAACTAATTAAACACAAGATCATTAGTACTATAACTACATGAGTTAATCATCATCAAAACTAGAGTGATGGGTCTTTGGGCCAACAGTTTGTGCACATCGGTCGACCGGACCTATCGACCGACTTCTGTCTCGGTCGACCATCCGGTCGACCGGCAGAAGGCCTGGTCAAACATTTTTTAGGGATTAAAACTTGGTCTTTTTATCTTTAATAAAATATCATAAATTCTACAAAAATAAGTTCTTTGAAATACTTTGAAGTACAAATATGTATGATCAAAAATCAAAATATATTACAAAACTTTTGAACCATTTTTGTATTATAGAAATTTTGGCTTAAATAAAAATCTGTGTTTTTTCAAAAACAATCTCCAAATTGAAAAATGATTTTTTCAAAACTTTTCTAAATACAAAACAAGATATTTTAAACACTTTTGAAGCTTAGTGTGTATGGATATGATCCACTACACATATGAGATGAAATATCTATGTTTTTGACAATAAGTTCTAAAATAATTTTTGATAAAAACACATGTATACTTTGAAGTTTAAAAACCAAAGCGGTATTTTCTAAAACAAAAACTCTTTTATGAAAACACTGTGTGTGAGTGTATATAAACTTGAGCAATCCACCAACAAATCTATCCTTTATATTTTATCTAAAAACAAATCTTGACACTTACAAAATCCGACACAAGTCTTCTTGAAAATCTTCTCTTGAAAATCTTCTTCTCCTTCTTGACTTGGTCCAAACCTTGATCCAGTAGGCTAGACTTCTCTTGAGTATTTGATGCAATCTTGATGCGCGAGCTCTTGAATCAACACGTGCTAGCTCTAAAACTTGACTTCGAATCCTTTGCTGAAGCTAAACACCTACTAAGATCTTGATCAAATATCTGAGACTAATTAAAAACAAGATCATTAGTACTATAACTACATGAGTTAATCATCATCAAAACTAGAGCGATGGGCTTTGGGCCAATAATCTCCCCCTTTTTGATGATGACAAGACTCATGGAGTTATATATGCATGGATTAAAGTTAAGCTTTATAGAAGCACCCCCTTAACTCATGCATAACAATAAACATAAATATATTCAATGAAGCACATAAACTTAAACAAACATATATGCATAAACACGGAGATAAACATGCATAAAACTCACTAAATTATTCTCCCTTTTTTGCATAAACAAAACATGTATGCATGCATATATAAACTCTCAAAATCCTTCTCCCCTTTTTTGTATAAAACAAGGAAATGAAATAAACATGCATATATAAACTCATCAAATACTTCTACTTTTTGTCAATTCATCAATAAAGGGGCAAAAACAAATCAAACAATAAAGATATATGCAATATACATTCATGAAGAAGAGAGATGTGAAGTTAGCTCTCCCTGCATATATGCATTACATGAAGAAGGGATGACAAAACCCTAACTCACATAAAGCATAATATACAATGCATAAGCGGAGATGTTAAGCTCCCCCTACACACGTGTGCCACATAAAGTAGAGATGTCAAACTCCTCAATATAAGATACACTCAACATGAATCTATATATAGAAGAAATGTTAAGCTCCCCTTGCATATAGGCAATACATATCAATAAATTTTAAATTTTCTTAAAAAAAATTTTGTTAATACTTATAAATAAATAAAATTTTAAGATACCAATGAAAGTAAAACATTTTGTATTTTTGATACCAATTGAAATATATTGTAAATTTTGATACCAAATAAAAAGTCAATTGAAATACCAATTGAAAATAATGCATAAGCTTGTAAAAATATCAATTTATATTTAACTTTAAGTCAAGCTTAGTATAAACATAATTTGTGCTTTAAACAGTAAAGATATTGTAAATCAAGCACAATTAAAACATATATATGTGTGAAAAAGAAAACATCAATTGAAATTGATATTATTTGAAGTTTGAAGCATACATATATAGAAACAAATATGAGTATACAATGATAAAATTTCATAAAGTTCATGTGTATAACTCATAACTAACCACCCTATTCATGCACATGTTAAAAAGATTTTCAGTATTGAGCATACAAGGCATGATCACCCAATCATCCGCCCTTTGGTTGGTAGGGGTTTTCAAAAATAAGAATTTGAAAATATTTTAGAATAGTTTGAAACTCAACCAATTGAAGAATAAATAACTAGTTTAAAATAATTTTTAAAAAATTAGTTAAAGATCCTTCAAACATGAAATCAATTTATATCTATATCTCATGAAACATTGCTAAGTACACAAAAATTGACACTCGAAATCTATAAAGCTCAAAATTTCTCATGAAAATAATGTCATGAGTAAACAAATGAAGCATGAGTGGACAAGAATTATGTGAATAGCATATTCATGAAATAAGCCTCAAAACATGAATTCTTTTTATCAAACAAATATGAAAATTATAAAAATTTATTTTTCATTAAACTCAAACTTCAAGGTATATGTATGTTCTATCAAAACTAACAATATACATATATATCCCAAACACAAATAAGTCCATAATGTAATTTGCATGAAGGCAAGTGACTCAAGAGTATACATGTATATTTATTAGTTTTAGACAAGAATAACATAGACATGAAGCAAAACATATACAAAAATAGGGAAAACAAGCGTAAATGAAGGAATCATCAAAACTGGGTTATACTTGTACATGTAATAAGTACAAATGGGTAATGAAGCACAAACATCTAATAATCAACTGTAGCTCACTACTTGTACAAATATATACACAAGTTTTAATGAAAACTATATCTAAACAAGCATTCTCTTCATGAAGTACAAACCAAAACATGATCATATAAACATGATAAAAATTCTTAATGTAAAGGCATGTAAACAAAAAGGAGTTTAGAGATAGTTACCAAACCATAAGAACTATACTCTAAGTCTCCAAGGCATGGTGGTCCTCCCACCAAACTTCCTTGATAGTGATGCATCCATAGGGTATGTCCATCAAGCTCATACATCCACCACCAAAGCATCATATCTTTCACGTCATGTGAGAGCCCACACCTACATCAAACACAGGGGGTGGAGATTTTTGGCACCCATTTTCTTTTGGGTCCACAAGGGTTAGCATCATAAGGAACCCAAACATTTTTATTTGCAAATTTATAGAATTTAATCTATCAAAAAAATCTTACAAGATGGCCTTTGCGGTCATAATGTGTACATTTGTACACTCTAGCATGCACATAAGAATGAGTGTGATCATGATGTGCAAAGTATGCATATGTGTGTTGTGGGTTATGTGCATGAATATGTGGAGCTTGTTTCTTTTGAAACAAGGTTTTTCAATTTATTATGATTAAATGCACAATTGCTCAAAGTTGAACTTAAATAATTTATTCTATTTTTCAAAACTTGAATCTCATTTTTATTGATAGTACATGAAGAGCATGGCAAGAATGAGAATCAACAACCTTTTTCTTTTTAGAAATGTTTTCTTTTTCTTTTGAAACAATTTTTCTTTTTAAAGAGTTGTTTTCCTCCAAAACAATTTCTTTTTCTTTTTCCACCAAATTAATTTTATTTTTTCAAAGAATTATTTCCTTCACAAATATCATTTAATTTAGAAAACAAGAAAATATTCTCCTTTTTCAAAGATCCATTTTCTTTAGAAATGTTTTCCAATTTATTTTGAAAAGAATCTTTTTCTTTTGAAATGGACTCATATTTATTTGTTAATTTTTTATGGTCCTTTTTAAGCAAATCATATTTTTCAAGAAGTTGTTGATGAAAAGATGCAAGTTCATCATAAGACATGTCAATATCTTTTTTTAGCTCGGATTCAGAGTTTACCTCAAGGGGGTTATCCCCTTGGACCATGTAGCATATGTTAGAAGCATCACTTCCATCATCCGAGTCACTCCCAGCATAATATTGCTTTTATTTGCCAAGGGAGACTATAGTGTTTCATACTACAAAAATCGAATCAAAATTAGGAACCCTAGATAAATATTCATCATTTAGGGTTGACTTTAAAGCATGGATGGCTTTTGCACTAGTCTCTAGATGTTTGTCATTTAAATAATATGAATTTTTAATAGTGGTAAGATAAACATGAATGCCTAGGGGTTTGAGGTACATTGACATCTTAACTTTCCAAGTTTGAATGTTAAGAATGTCAAATATGAGAGGTGTCATGAAATCCATGTGTGTGTAGACAAATATTGTGATTAGTTAAAATGAGAATCTTTAACTCTAGGTTGTTAGACCCAAATCAAGAGCACCAAGCTCTTATACCACTTGTAGATCACCTAGAGGGGGTGAATAGGTGACTAGCTAATCTAATGATGAATTAATGCGGAATTAAAACTATTTACGCAAATTAAAACTATTAAGCTAAACACACTAAGTATAACACAAGAGTGTAGCTGAATTTCCGGTGAAGGGCTCTGAACTATCTCCTCAAGATTGCTCTAGATAAGAGTTGAGGTACCGCTATGGCTCTCTTGGTTGAATACAAGTGTGAGCAAACAATCCCAAGCATATATCAATAAGACACAAGATATATCAAGCATATAAAGATAAAAGCAATATAAACATACAAGATATAAACATAAGTGAGAGATAGAGAGAGCAATCGCAAATACGGGAGATTTGTTTTGAAGTTCGAGCACCCTTGCTCTACGTCCCCGCCTTCAACACTATGAAGGATTTCCCCTATAAACGATCTCACCGGATCACTCGGTTCCGCAACACCTACAAGGAGTTCATACTAGAACAACTTGGACTCACTAGTCCCTTTCTTTTTCCCGCAAAAACAACACACGCAAGCACACTAGCTTGTCGAGGCCGCACCTCTACACCGAGCTCCCACAAGAACTCGAAACAACACGAACCCGTAAGTTCGCATCCTCAAATACAAGATAGAACACTTTGGTGATCTCAACACTTTGACCACCTAAAAACACTCTCACAACAACTCCCCTATAGGATTGATATAGCAATAGAAAGATCAGGTATGTGTGAGAAAACAAGGATGGATTTTGTGGTGAAAAACTGAAGAAATCAATTTTGAAAATACTCTTGATAAACTCTCCTTTTGATATGAAAGTTTTAGCTCTAAAACAAGTGAAGATAAACACTTAGAAAGGTAGGAATAATTAGTTTGAAAACTCTCCAAAAATCTTATAGAAAATAGTCCAAGAAAACCTCAATTTATAAGCTCCCAAAATATGGCCGTTGGAGGCCAACTCAGCAGAAAATCCTGCTGTCGGTCGACCGCCCGGTCGACCGACCAACAGTCGTATTTCCGACCATTGTGCACCGGTCGACAGCCAGTCGACCGAGGACTGGATACAGAGAGCAGAGCATTCTGTTGGTCGACCGCCCGATCGACCGGGGTCAGATCTAGAGAGCAGAGCTCTCTGGTGGTCGACCTGGTTGGTCGACCGGCCCTCCAGCCAAACTGTTTGTGCACATCGGTTGACCGGACCGCTCGACCGACTTTTATCTCGGTTGACCGTCCGGTCGACTGGCAGAAGGCCTGGTTAAACATTTTTTAGGGATTAAAACTTGATCTTTTTATCTTTAATAAAATCCCATAAATTCTCATAAATTCGACAAAAATAAGTTATTTGAAAAACTTTGAAGTACAAATATGTGTGATCAAAAATTAACACACATTACAAACCTTTTAAACCATTTTTGTAATATAGAAATTTTGGCTTAAACAAAAATCTATATTTTTTAAAAACAATCTCCAAATTGAAAAACGATTTTTTCAAAACTTCTTCAAATACAAAAACAAGATATTTTAAACACTTTTGAAGCTTAGTGTGTATGGATATGATCCATTACACATATGAGATGAAATATCTATGTTTTTGATAATAAGTTTTAAAATAAGTTTTGATGAAAACACATGTATACTTTGAAGCTTAAAAACCAATGCGGTATTTTCTAAAACAAAAACTCTTTTATGTAAACACTGTGTGTGAGTGTATATGAACTTGAGCAATCCACCAACTATTTGATCCTTTACATTTTATCTAAAAATAAATCTTGACACTTACAAAAGCCGGCACAAGTCTTCTTGAAAACCTTCTCTTGAAAATCTTCTTCTCCTTCTTGACTTGGTCCAAACCTTGATCCAATGACTTAGACTTCTCTTGAGTACTTGATGCAATCTTGATGCGCGAGCTCTTGAATCAACACGTCCTAGCTCTAAAACTTGACTTCGAATCCTTTGTTGAAGCTAAACACCTACTAAGATCTTGATCAAATATATGAGACTAATTAAACACAAGATCATTAGTACTATAACTACATGAGTTAATCATTATCGAAACTAGAGTAATGGGCCTTTGAGCAAATAGATCTTGTGTTTAATAAGTTTCAGATATTGATGAAGATATCAGTATTGTTTAGCTTCAAAAAAGGATTCAAAGTCAAGTTTTGAATCTAACCCATGATGATTCAAGAGCTCGCACGTCAAGATCGTATCTAGCACTCAGATGAAATCAAGCTCTATGGATCGAGTTTGGATCAACTCGGCTTGGAGAAGAAGTTCTACAAGAAGACTTCAGTTTGTTTAGTTTAGTTTTATTTTTATATCTTGTGTAAAGATAGTTAGTCTTGATATACTCAAGTATACACACACATAAGATACATAGTTTTTGTTTTAGTTTAACCATTTTGAAATTTCAAGAACATATCTTTTATTTTCATGATATGTATAGTGGATTCATCCATATACATTGTTTGGTTCATAATGTTTAGAAACTTACTTTGATGTATATCTAGTTCATGGTTTTAAGTTTTGTTTAAAACAAAACCTAATTTTGGATTTAATATCAAAAACATACATAAATCATTTACCATGTGTATTGGATTCTATCCATATACAATATGCTTCAAAAGTGTTTTTATATCATGTTTTTGTATTATACATATTTTGGAGAAAACAGATTGTCATTTCAAAATCTAAGTTCTGAAAAATATTGTTTTTGGTTTAAAGTAAATTTCTATATCACAAAAATAGTTCAAATTATTTGAAATATGTGATGAATTTTAGTCACACATATTTGTTCTTTAAATATTTATAAGAACTTATTTTTGGGAATTTTATGTAATTTTATGGGATATTATAGATATTAAAAGACTAAGTTTTCAAACCCTATAACCCTGATTTTTGGGCTGCAAAGGTCGACCGAAGCCTGGATCGGTTGACTTACCAGTCGACCGATGTACACAGAGGTGCACAAGCTTTAGCGGTCGACCAGGGCAGTTGACAATTCTAGAGAGTCTGCTCTCTGGAAATGGCCCCGGTCAACCGACTGGTTGACCGGCCGAGAGACCAGCTCTCTGGTTCTGGCCTCGGTCGATCGGGCGGTCGACTAACAGGCAATTGCCTTGGGGCGGTCGACCGGTCGATTGACCGACAGCCCAAACGGTCAGAAATCTGACCGTTGGCCGGTCGACTGGGTGGTCGCCCAACAAGTCATTCTGGACCTGTTTGGACCCTAACGGCTATATTTTGGGAATCTTATAAATAGGGGTTCCCTTGTCTTGTTTCTCCTAAGATTTTTGAGAGCAAAATTTTTCCATTTCTC
Organism: Agave tequilana; assembly: GCA_038442645.1. Lineage (NCBI taxonomy): Eukaryota > Viridiplantae > Streptophyta > Magnoliopsida > Asparagales > Asparagaceae > Agave > Agave tequilana. Next base: position 59,517 of record JAVJIF010003555.1, read on the forward strand.
CTAAGTTTTCAACAAGTTTTCGAAACAAGTTTTAGTGCTAAAATCTCTATCTTTATTTATTTTAAAGTTTTTGGAAAATCAAAAGAAAATAAGTTTTGTCCAAAATTTCTATATCTTATCTAGGGTTTTTCCCAAGTGTTTTCTTTTCCAAAACACTTTGTTTTCTCATACTTAAGCAATCAATTCAAAATCTATTTTTAGGATCTTTGTTTGTAAGAAAAATTGTTTGTGATCTTTTGAGATCACCAAGAGAGTGTTTGTGATCTTTGTGATCACCAAGTGCATTTCTTTCTTTGCTTTGTGCCACCTCTTGTGCAGAGGTTTGTGTTGTAGAGAGAGGAGTTGTGTACTCTCAGTGTTGAGTTGTAATTCCTCAGTAGAGGTCCCTTTATGGAAGGTCCTGTGTGGACATAGTGGAAATCCTTCTGTGTGAAAGCGGGGACGTAGAGCAGTGGCTCGAATCTCGAAACATATATTAGTGTTTGCGTTTAATCCACTATCTCTTAATTCTATCTCCGTTATATCTTGCATTGTTATTACTTGTTCATATATACATGCTAGATATTATTTGTGTGTGCCCACACTTGTGTTGAACAAAGAGGCTTCTAATAGCCCCTCAACTCTTAATTTAGAGGAATCTAGAGGAGTAGTTTTAGAGCCCTTCACGGAAAATTCGGGCTCACTCTTGGTTACACATAGTATGTTTACAATTAAGTTTTTAATTCCGCATCATTTGTCTTAGATTAGATAGTACACCTATTCACCCCCTCTGCGTATATTTCATTTGGTATCAGAGCCTACGCTCCTGATATTCGGTTTAACCACCTAGGAGTGAGATCCTTGGATTGCTAATCTAATTTGCTTTGCACACATATAGTTTTTATACACTCATGGATTTCTTCTCCCCTCCCATGTATGATGTTCCCAACATCGATATATGAAAGTTTAAGATGAGTGCATATCTCAAAACCCTATGATTGCATGCTTATCTTGCCACTACAAAGAAATTATATGTTGATAATGTCAAGCACCTAGAGGCCAATACACAAGCCATGGAGGCACTTAAGCACACACTTAGTAAAGATGATCTTTCTTTGCTTTCTCATTGTGAACAGTATGAAACACATTGACTTCTCTCAAGGTACAAACAACATATGTTTTGGAGAAGGAATCTAGTAGGGATGAGTCTATCAAGCTTGCTTCATGGTCCAAGGGAATGACTCCCATGAGGTACTTTCGAACACTCAACTAGATGATTGTGGTAATTCTTCATGTGATGATAATGCTATGGATGCACATGCTTTAAATGAAGAACTTTCATTATTTTGTGAAAACTTGCTAGAATAATACAAACTTTAAAAAAAAGTTTTAAATTAAAAGAAGAAAATAAAAATTTATTTTCTAAACTTGATATGCTTTTGCAAGAGAAGGTTGAGGTTTCAAATGAAAGGGACTCATTGAAATCCCAACTTGACCTTGCCATGAAAGAAAATGAATTTTTGAAAAATAAAAATAACTTTGACATTGTTTTGAAGAAAAATGAGGTTTTGTCTTCAAAGCTTTATTTTGTTTTAAAAAGAATGATTCTTTGAAAAATAAAATTGCTTTAATTTTCAAAGAATTAGATTTGGTTTCAAAAGAAAAAGTTTCTTTGAAAAATGCTTTTGATTCTCATGTTTGTCATACACCCATTGCTTCATCTTTTACTGATAAACATGTTGCTTGCTCCACTACTTCTTCAATCATTGAAAATAATATATGTATGATAAAGAAAAATGTTGATTGTTTGGGCTTCACTTTGAACCAATGTGTCATGAACCACACAATGTTGGAATCCATGTTTCAAAAGAAACATGCTCCATATATTCATGCACACAAATCACGGTATACACATGCTCCTAATGCTCAAATACATGATTATATGTATGTTAATATGTACACTTGTACACATTTTGGACGTACAGGCCACCTTGTAAAGTTTTATTATGATAGAATACATAATTCAAATTTTGCAAATAAATTTGTTTGGGTTAGGAAAGGTGCTAGCCCCTATGGACCCAAGAAAGTGTGGGTACTAAAATTCACCTCTATTGTATTTGATATAGGTGTGGGCTCTCACTTGACGTGAGGATATTGGTGCCTTGATGGTGGATGTGATCCAAGCCTAAAGATCATATTTTGGGAATCTTTTAAATATAGAAATCTTATAAATATGGGTTCCCTTGTCTTGTTTCTCCTAAGATTTTTGAGAGCAAAATTTTCCCATTTCTCATAAGTTTTTAGCAAGTTTTCAAAATAAGTTTAAGTGCTAAAATCTCTATCTTTTTTGTTTCAAAGTATGTGCAAAACAAAAACTAGGAGAATTATTATACCATTTTCGCAGGTGACGTGATTGCACTGAGTATGTGTAACAAGCCTTTAAACCTCTAGGTTTTTCCTAGAGGAGGAGTGTTGTCTCCTGAGGATTTTCAGCGAATTGCACCCACAAAATTTAATAAATGAACAAAAATGTTAGTTGAAGCAAACCTCTTTAAAAAAAAAAATTTAATTATCTAAGTAAAAATGTCCGAATGATTATAAGAATTAGGTCTAACTCTCATAAATTCTCCTATATTCTAACCCTCATAAAAGAAGAAATCATGATTTTCATTTGAATTTAAAAGGAATTTTGTACTTCTAACTCATTTTGTTATTTTGCTTTAATAGATATGCATTATGTGTAAGTGTGATATGCTTGAGATTTTTTCAACTCAACTTGAATGTCATAGAATTTTATTAATATTTATTTAGATATTTATTCTTAGTTTCTTTAGGCTCTAGTTTCCTCGTGTAACGCATATTTAACCGATGACTCCCAAACTTGCTGGCTTTAGGGCACCAGGTGCAAAAACACCCCTCGGGCAAATATACAAGTAGAGTAGACTACGAAATCAATATTTGTTTATTTTCTTTAGGCGTGAATAATCATGGTTCTTGAGGCACAATTATTCAGGTTAATTGGATTTTTTTATGACATTCAAACTCTTGTCTCTAAATCCCATGCGTGTGTGTAGTCAATGCATATTCTACTATGGCTAAATAAAAGATATGAGTTATTTTCCTTGTCTCTCCCAACTCTGAGTCAAACTAATTTTTCTTTTTACTTAGGCTAAAATAAAGATTCCTTACTAAGGTTCCGTTAATTCTTACAATCTTTTGGTATTTTTATAAAGAGTATAAAAATTCTTTTTGGTTCTAAAGGGTTTTTTTTGAAAAGAAGTAAAAGAAAAGAAAATTGAATGTTAGCATCCCCCACACCTATCTAATACATTGTCCTCAATGCTAGTCATGTAAATGCAAATACAATAAATAGGGGAAAGAAAAGACAACATCATCTCTGTCGACTCGGGCCGGCCGAAGTGCTTGGGTCGGCAGAGTGTGAAGGCCTAAGCGTTTCCTCGATATGTTCCAGGCGGGTATTCTATTCATCCAATTGTCACCTGAGTTTAATCTGCCCCTTGAAAATCTTTTTCATGCCCTTCCAGATGGAGGAGATGAATGCAGTGGAATTTGATGGGGGCGGTTGCTGCCAGAACTCTGGGTCATCCTCTTCTTCCATCTGTTCCTCTGAGGAGGACTCAGCCGGAATATCCTCGACCTGGATGGCAAGTGTCCAGATCAAATGCAGACACCTGTTGTAGGTGCTAGTGATACGCTCGGTGGTAACTAGTACTTGATCATACTCAACAAAGGCCTCATCTGGCAGAAAGTTTCTGCTTAAACGAGTCATTAAGATGAGTAGAAAATACTTGGCTCCTCTCGTCCGTTGAGAGTTGGCCAACAACTGTTGCAAAAGGATGGTGTTGAGACAGATGGTATGTTGCTTCGTCATGAGGCTGTGGATAATCTGCAATACAGGTCTGTTAAAAGAGGTTGTGTGATTTATACCCTAGATGTTACGTTGGATCCAACAGCCAACGCAATGGATATTTCTAAATGTGGTGCTTGCCCAGAGATCACGATCCTGCTCAGTGCATCGCGCACCTATCAAAGTCATATACTCAATTAAAAGGAGGGGCGCGATGTGTTGAGGAGGGGAAGGCACCTGCATGACCTCCTGAATAGTCTCTATAGTGACCAACAGATCCCCGCAATCAAGGTAGACAATGAATTGACTAAGGTCAAGATTGATGGGATCAGTATCCATCGCTAAATAAAATTTCCTCACCAAGTCCGGGCAGTAAAAGGTATCAACATCAGAGGTTATACGCTAACCCATACCACTGTCTCTCTCTCTCTCTCTAATCCTATCTAAGAAAATGGTCTCATTACCCTGAACATCATTTAATATTCTAGAAAAATCTTTTTCAGAAAATATGGTAGGGGTCATAATCTAAATCTGAAATAAAAATAGAGAGAGATGGGTAAAGAATTCGCAAGCCTCCCCCGAAAATCTTGGGGGGGAATAATCTATGTGCTTGCCTAGAGCAAACCAGACAACCAAACTAGAATCGGAGAGAAGATCTGAGATGTGCTCAGAGAATCGACGGGAGGGGAGGAAAGTAGCGAGGCTGTCTCTACTAGACAGCGGCGGATCTGCGGCACAGAAGGGCTGGGCGCGGCTTTTTGGTGGAGAGAGGGGAGGGGCTCAGGGGCGATTGCGGCTCCTGAGCCCCTCTTCTCAGATCTGTAAATAGATTATGGGTATTAGGTTGTGGGAGAGGGTGAGGAGAATATAAATAGGGGTAAAAAAGGATATTCCAAATCTAGCCCTAGGGTAAAAGGTTATTTACAAGTATACAAGGGGTGATTATATTATATAAACAAGAATTATAAAGAACCCCTAATCTTTATAATATTTTTTTATTATTATTTGTTTTTATTTGTGGTGTGTAGAGGGCTATGGTCACGTGTAAGATGGAGCTAAAAGACTTAGCACAATGTTAGCCTGTGACTCAAGCTCAGTGGTCAGGGATGGCTTCAGTCTTTGCTTATTCACCTTGAATTTCTCATTACTCTTTGGATCAAAAATTATCACAGCATCATGTGGAAAGACGGTGCGCATAATGAAAGGTCCAGACCAACGAGTTTTTACCTTCCCCGTGAAAATATGAAGCCTCGAGTTGTATAACAGAACATTTTCCCCAGGGGGAAAATTTTCCGGTTGATGATCTGGTCATTAAAAATTTCCATCCTGCTCTTTGTGATTCATGCATTCTCATAAGCCTCATTCCCTATTTTCTCCAACTCCGAGATCTGCAATCTCCTTAGTTCACCAGCTTTAGATAGATCGAAATTAAGTTGATTGATATCCCATAGGGCTTGGTGTTCTAACTCGACAGGAAGATGACAGGCTTTTTCAAATACAGTTCTATATGGAGATATCCCCAGGACTATCTTAAAAGCAGTTCGGTAAGCCCATAACGCATCGTTCAGCTTGACCGACCATTCTTTTCGGTTTTGTCCTACAGTTTTTTTCAAAATGAGTTTGATTTGCCGATTGGTCACTTCAACTTGCCCATTTGTTTGGGGATGATACGGGGTGGATAACTTGTGAGTGATAGAGTGTTTCCGCATCAGTGCTTCAAAAATCCTATTGCAGAAATGTCACCCATTATCACTAATTATAGCCCGTAGGGTGCCAAAACGGAAGAAAATGTTTTCCTTGAGAAATTTGACAACCACTTTATTGTCATTGGTCTTAGTTGGAACGGATTCTACCCATTTCAAGACATAATCCACTACAACTAAGATAAACTTTTTGCCAAAGGAATTTGGGAATGGTCCCATGAAGTCAATGCCCTAAACATCAAAATTTTCAACTTCGAGAATCGGGTTTAGGGGCATCATGTCTCGTCTCAAAATCTTCCCAGTCTTTTGATAATTCTCACATGACTTACAAAAATGGAATGAGTCTTTGAACAAAGTGGGCCAATAAAACCCACTTTGTAAAACTTTCTCTATGATTTTGTGGGGACCGAAGTGTCCTCTGCATGCAAGTTCATGGCAGAAACTGAGCACGCTCCTCTGTTCTTCTTCTGGTATACATCGTCGAATAATTTGGTCAGGACAATACTTAAATAGATACGGCTCTTCCCAGAAGAAGTACCATACTTGAGAAAAGAAGCGATATTGGTCTTGGTTTGTCCATTCAGCGGGAAATTATCCGGTGACCAGATAGTTAAGTATGTCCGCATACCATGGTTCCTTAAAAATGGCAAGGATGTGCTCATCTGGGAAATCTTTATTGACCAGTGCTTGTACTATAGGTGCATTAGGAATTCTTAACAGATGATCAGCCACCACATTTTCTACACCTTTCTTATCACGAATTTCCTGGTCGAATTCTTGAAGTAAAAGGATCCACCAAATCAGTCGGGTTTAGCTTCCTTCTTGGTCATGAGGTGCTTCAATGCTGAGTGATCTATGAAAATCACAGTCTCAGATCCTAGTAAGTTGGGACAGAACTTTTCTAACACAAAAAGAACAGCCAAGAATTCCTTCTCGGTCGTTGTATAGTTCTGTTGGGTGTCATTCAGAATCCTACTCGAGTAATAAATCACGTGTTACCTATTATCGATGTGCTATCCTAGAACAGCGCCAATAGCAAAATCAAAGGTATCATACATAATTTCAAATGGTTATGCTCAATCAGGAGCAAAAATGATAGGCGCAGATATAATATCTTGCTTAAGCTTCTCCCATGATTTAAAATATCCATCGTTAAAATCAAAGGGCATGTTCTTTGCGAGCAGGTTGGTTAAGGGTCTAGCGATTTTGCTAAAATCCTTAATAAATCGTCGATAGAACCCAGCATGCCCTAAAAAGGATCTGATATCCTTGATGCATTTTGGTGGTGGAAGCTTAGCGATAACTTCTATTTTTGCCTTGTCAACTTCGATTCCTCTTCTTGAAATCTCATGGCCTAAGACAATTTCATGTCTCACCATGATATGACATTTTTCCTAGTTCAGAATTAAATTCTTTTCCTTGCATCTTTGAAGAATCAACACTAGATGACGAAGACACTGATCAAATGAATCTTTGTAGATGGAGAAGTCATCCATAAAAATCTCTAGAAAATATTCTACCATATCATAGAGCATGCATCCTTGGAATGTCACGAGAGCGTTGCACAATCCAAAGGGCATATGTTGGTAGGCAAAGGTTTCAAATAGGTAAGTGAATGTAGTCTTTTCCTTATCTTCTGCAGTAATGGGGATCTGATTGTATCCCGAGTATCCATCCAGGAAGCAATAGTACTCATGTCTAGCCAAGCGTTCGAGCATTTGATCGATGAAGGGTAGCGGGAAGTGGTCCTTACGATTGGTTGCATTCAATTTTCGATAGTCAATTCAAACATCAAACTTGGTAGGTAGCCTTTTTTGTACCAACCCCTTGTGTTCATTTTCTACCACCGTAAAATCAGCTTTTTTGGAGACAGCATGAACTGCACTAACCCATTGGCTATCAGAAATAAAAAAAATGATCTCATTATCTAACAGTTTCAAAAGTTTCGTTTTCACAACATCTTGCATGAATGGGTTAAGCCTACGCTGTGGGTCCCTCCTGGGAATCGCTTCATCATTTAAATGAACTTTGTGTTGTACTATTGCTAGACTTATCCCCTTAATGTATTTCATTGTCTATCCAATGGCTTCCCTATATCTCCTTAAAATAGACATCAAGTTGTCCTCTTGTTGTCCAGTCAGATGGGATGCTATGATGACTGGCAGGGTTTCTCATCTGCCTAAGTAGGCGTATTTGAGGTGTTCAGGCAAAGCTTTTAACTTTAGGAAAGGAGTTGATTCATTAGAAGGGAGATTTAGAATTTCGGTCCTGGGATGAGGTACACTTGGGCTTGATGCCCAGTCCACTGCTGAATCAATGATCTGGTCCAGATTGAAATCCTCAGACTCTAGATCAAACTCGCTCTTTGTGTCCATCTTTATGCTCTCTTCATTCTCACTGGTCAAATTTTCAATGGAGTTGACCTCAAAAGTCTGATCATTTATATCCCTAGGTTGTTTTCCATATTGAAAACATTTACCTCCTTTGTCACGTCTCCAAAAGTCAATCACATAGACCCGTTCCTACAGTTGATTATGGCACTAGCTGTAGCAAGGAATGGACGCCCTAAGATGACTGGAGTTTGAGACCGTAGATTTGACACAGGTTTGGTCTCAAGTACAATAAAGTCAACAGGGTAGATGAAATCCCGACCGGGATAAGGACATTTGTGATTTCCCCTTTAGAAATTTTCACAGATCTATCGGCTAACTGAATTGTGATTCGAGTTGGACTCAGCTTGCGCAACCCAAATTGCTAGTATACTGAGAGAGGTAGCAAGTTGATACTCGCTCCCAAGTCAAGAAGTGCTCGGCTAATTTCTGTTTGTCCTATGGTGCAAGAAATTATAGGACATCTGGGATCTTTGTATATCACCAGAATAGCACCAGACAGAATTTCGCTTATATTGGTTGCTAAGAATACTTTCTTTGGCATATTCATTTTTTTCTTCTTAGTACACATATCCTTTAGGAATTTAGCATATGCTGGGACTTGTTGGATAGCGTCAAGAAGAGGCACGTTCAAATTTGACCCGATTAAACATCTCGAGTACCTTTTCCATGTGCATGTTTTTATTGTTGTTCCTGAGCCTATTAGAAAAAGGAGCTACATGCTTGTGAACTTGATCAGTAGTTGTGTCCTTGTCGGACGTATGCGGAGCAGATTGAGAGAAGCTAGCAGATATGGAGGCAGGAGCAAGATCAATGTGAATAGAATTTTTCTGCTGGTAGACCTGATTGTCCACCTTCTTTCCTGATCTAAGTGTATGAACAATATTGCACTGGTTGATCTGAGGATCTTGAACTTCATAATCTTAATTGGAATTCTTAGGGTTGACTAGCGGCTAACTAGGTAAAGTACTCTTGGGTCTTTCACTTAGAGAGTGTGCTAATTGACTCATCTGTATTTCCAATCTAGATATGGCCTATGAATGGTTATTCAATGTCTGTACTTGATTTTGTATGAAAGCGGCTTCAGACTTCATGAATGCCTCTATACTCTCCTCCAATTTACTGAATTTTTTTCTCCATTGGTGAAGTTTGGTAGGAGGAAGATGGAGCTTGACTGGGGAAAATTGCTTGATGATTAGGATGGTGAAGATTGTTGGAGAAATTGGGACTGGGAGAATTGTTCGGGGCCCAAGAGAAATTCGGGTGATTTCTCCAATCAGAATTGTAAGTCTGTGAGTAAGGATTGTATTGCGATATTGAGTAGGCCGCATTTATGTGTTCCGGCGGTACTTGATGAGTCTAAAAAATCGGAACACTCTTCGAAAATATGGTTTGGTGCCTGACAATATGAATAACCCAGATTGTGAATTGGTGGTGGGTTGATTTGGTTGACATTGACTGGCTCTTTTGTTTCTAGAGCCTCTATTCTCCTCATCAAAGTTGCGATCTTAGCTTCAGCAGTAATGGATAATTCTAAGAATAGGAGCCCTCCTTTAGAAGCTATAGACTGTGAATTCCTTGGCTTCTCAGATGTTAGCTCCATTGTAGGGTTTTCTCAGCTAGATCTTCAATCAAATCACAACCTTAATTTTCATCCTTTTGCAAGAACCACCCTGACACATAGTTTTTAACAAGGTTTTTGTTTGATAATCCAAACCATCATAGAGAATCTGGCACTGACGCCATTTCTCTTCACCGTGATGAGGGCACTGAGGTAAGAGATCTTTGAATCACTCAAAGTATCTCCAGAATAGTTCACCTTGTTCTTGTCTAAACTGCATGATATTCTTTCTGATGATGGCAATCTTATAGATTGGGTAAAATTTCTTCAAGAAATCCTTGACAAAATCGTCCCACGTTGTGACTGAGTCCACAGCCAAGCTATACAACCATTTCTTAGTTAGGTCCTTTAGGGAGAAGGAAATGAAACGTAACCTAATGGCATCGTCTCCTAGCTAGGGAATGCGCATCATGAGGCATACTTCTTCAAATTTTCTAACAAAGAAGTATGCATCTTCTGATTCTAAACCGTGAAATTTTGGAAGAGTGTTGATGAATTGAGGTTTTAACTTAAAGTTATTACCATTCGCTTCAGAAAGTTTATAAAAGATGGGAGTGAAGTTCTAATTGGGTAAAACCTGTCCTGTAGCAATGCCATCACTGGTTCTAGATGCAGTGGCAGAGAAGTGTTTCTGGTTAATCTGAAAGTTACAGGATCTCTTATCCACTCTTACATACAGCACACCACAAACAACATATAAACAACAGAACAATAAAAAAGAATAAAAAACAAACAAAAGAAAGAGAAACAACCACCAAGCCTTAACCTAAGGTACCTGGACCTAGACAACTCCTAACTGGTCGATTCTCCAGGGGAGGAGGTTGTTACAGGAATTAGACTACAAGCTAATCAGAGCAAAACTCGGTGGAAGGTATCCGGGCGTGAGCCTTGGGCCTTAATTACGCCAAACCACAGAATTTTCGAGGCTTAACCTCTTAATCGTCTTTCCTTAGACACCGATTTTGGAGGAGTATAGTTCTTGCAATTCTCATCCTCGGTTAATCTCTTAGTGAGTGCGAGATGTCTCTAGGGTCAACGTCTATCAACTTTTAATTAGGCTTGGGATTGTGAGTGCACTTGGAGATGGTTTTTTGGCTAAGAAATGGTGATGAAATCCCCACCTTATCTTGTTTATTTGGGTTTTGCCCTTAATATCAATTGTGCAAGTGTATAATATATTCATAATAAGGGCCTGTTTGTTTCCATGCAAAACGCCGCAAAACCGCAAGTCGTAAAACTCTTTTCTATTTTCAGCTGTTTGTTTCGTTGCAAAACATTTCGCAAAATACAACTCTCATTTCCCACTTGCAGTTGCTACAGTTAAATTTGTGGTCATATAAATCTCACTTTTACACTCAAATTTTCTCATTTGCAACTGCTACAGTTAATTTTGTGGTCATGTAAATTCTACTTGTAATACATTCGTAGTGCCAAAGCAGTTACTTGATAATCAATATATAATTTAATATTATTAAATATTTAATATAAATAATATTTTTAATAGTGTTTAATTTCTTACCGAATTATTTTATACTGGTATTTTTTAGTTTTTTATTATTTTTAAGATTGTTTTAATATTTACTATTTTATTATTTTAATTTAATATATAATTTAATATTGTTATTTAATACTTTATTATTTATTAATATTTACACCAATTTTCTTAATATTTTATTTAAATTTAATATTTTATTAATATAACAATAATGTGTTTTAATATAAAATTATTATATATTTAATTTATTTATTTCTTAATATAAATAATTACTTTATTAATATTATAATATACTTTAAAATTATATTAATATTTTATTATGTTAATATTGTAATAATTCATTATAATAATATCATAATAATATTTCATTATTAAATTTATAATTATATTTTACTTTGTTAATTTTATATTTTTATAATATTACGATATTATTATCATAAAATTTAATATTATAATAATCTTAAGTATTTTATAATATTATAATATTATAACTATATTTTATTAATTTTCTTAAGATTTTTTAATATTTATGTTTTATTAGTATCCTTAAAATTTTATTCAGTTTCTTTAGATTTTCTTAAAATTTTATAATTACTTATTTAGTTAATATTGTAGTAATATTTTACTAATTTTACTAATATTTTATTAATATTATTGTTATAAATAAAATATTAAGATTATTAATTTTTTATCTCAAATTTATTAATACAATTTAATTTGTAATAGTAGATTTAATTTAATAGTATTTATAATATTTAAATTACTGCTACAGTTAATTTTGTGGTCAACTTTTCCACTTACACTTTTACATTACCAACCAAACACCGTAAAACACAATATACTTTATCATTTACACTTTCACTTTATCAACCAAACACCGTAAAACACAATATACTTTTCCATTTACACTCCACTTTATCAACCAAACACCGTAAAACACAATATATTTTCTCTGCTACAGTTCATTTTTTCATTCTCATTTTACGACTTACGACTTGCGACGTTTTGCAACGAAACAAATAGGCCCTAAGATAACACTCAAAGCGAAAAATCACTCTAAAATGTTAGTCCTATTCTATATAAAATGCACATGTACCTTTCTCCAACACTCTTCAACAGAAATTGAAATGAATTGAAATAGACACGTGTTCTAAATGCAAGTGTCTAATCCGATTTTCAATTTAGCAACAAATGGATTTCTATTGAGTTATTACAAGTATAAAGGTAAAGCATACAAGTGAACTAAAAATTTTTAGAAAGCAATTCTTGCGTGATTTTCGGTAACCCTGCAGAAGAGCTTTTGTTAGTATTTCAATCGGAAAAATTCGCTTTTACACGATTTTTCTGAGGGCATATGAATTCTTCGTGCAATATCTTTGGCCATTAATCTTACTTCCCGTTATAGTTAGCTCCTTGGTAACTTGTCCTACACACAAAAAACAAAGAAGAATCTTTAGTGTTTGAACAATAAAGCCGTTTTCTCCCCGGCAAAGGCGTCAAATTTGATCGGCAAAAAGCATGCACAAGAATAAGTAAAAGAGTGATGATCGATGCTACTACTTTTGCGATTCTTCCGTAATAGCGAAGTGACTATACGGGTCGTATCCATAAGGAGGGAAAGCAATGGAAGCTTTAGTGCAGCTTCTTTGTTCAAAGTAAAGAAAAAATTTCTTGTCTCAAATAAAGAATTGAAAAGATAACAAGTGTTGTTTCAAGAATTTATTGGATAGGTATGATGGTTGTAAAAATGAGTTTTCTTAAGAGTAAAAATAGATGGCTAACTTTCTACTAAGTGCTCCCACTAATCTCTAATTTTCTAAAGATGTAGCCTCACAATGGATCATAGGCAGGCATGACCTTTATGCATAAGAACTATTCACGTTGGAGATTGAATGAAAGTTCTTCCCTTAACTTAGTTTTACATAGCAAAACTTGAACATTCCCTTATCAAGATCTAATTGAAGGCGAGAATAAGAGAAGAAACAAGTGTACTATTAGTATCGGCAAAAATTAATAGGAATATCTCTAACTTACGAAAACAAGTAAGGTTCTATAAATCATCAAAAATGGTTAAGCATGAAATATGAAAATGGTAATACTTGTAAGTAAGTTAGAGTTAGAACCCTCGTCTTAATATATCATAGCTCTTATTTGCATAAGGCTTGTTTGACACTATTGACTCATTTGGGTTATCAATGAAGTTGTTAGAGATTAGTGGGTTAGTAGTTATTTAGCCATGCAATGAAAAAGTTAGCTAGACATGAGTAAGAAAAATAAGAGAGAAGAAGTAAGAAAAGAAGTTTTACACTAATACAAGAAAGTAAAAGTAAGTAAAAACACCAAGTGATGGAAAGAAGAAGGAGAAGTATTATTTGTATAAGATTGTCTCCTTCAAATATAACTTATACACACACTCTCTCTTTCACTCTAATGGCTAAAATAAGCTAGAGAAGAAGAAAATACAAGCAAACTAGAACCCCTAAAAACAAACTAATATCAAAACTCTAACTCTAGATATCCCCTTGTGAAGAACACCAAGGGGCCTTTTATAGGCATTAGGAGGAAGGGGGCTAGGGGGACAATCCCTGGCCCGAAGTACTGGCGTAGCCGCACTACTACTGCCGCGAAAACGTGGCAATTATCGCGTTGCCATGTTTCTGCGGCTCTTCTAGGGCCGCGTGCGACGCCGCCTGCTGTGTGCTGTTGCTTCGTCTCTCTGTCAGCTGTACCTCTTGAATTCCGATTTTGGGCACCCAGATTTGACAGAACCACCCTCCAAAGTCAATGGCTATCTTTGTAGCCTTTTAATGACCAATAAAATGAAATTTTGGGCTTCTTCTTCATTCCACACCATGAACCTAGGAACACATAAGAAAATCATTATTAGCAATATTTTATATAAAATAAATGTAAACATGTTGTATGAAATATGCAATATTAGAGACTAATCAACTACCAAGAAATCTTATGTTGATAATGGCAATATATAGGGGCTAATGCACATGCCATGGATGCACTTAAGCACACACTTTGCAAAGAATATCTTTCTTTGGTTTCCCAAAGGCCTTCCACCCTAGTTTTGATGATGATTAACTCATGTAGTTATGTTTACTAATTATCTTGTGATTTTAGTTATAGATCATTGATCAAGATATTAGTTGGTGATTGCTTCAAAAAGAGGAGTTTGGAAGCTTTCACTTGGTGATTCCCGTGCCCGAGCATCAAGATCATACCTTTGCACTCGGTGGATCACGTTTGGGATCGAGTCGACTTGAAGATGAACATCGTCAAGAAGACTTAGGTATCTTAGTTTAGTTTAGTGTGTTTTAGATCCATGTGTAAAGCTTAGAATAGTTGATATGCTCAAGTGCACAATACACACACGTTTTATGTTTGGATATTAGTTTTTCGGTTTTTAGTTTAACCAATATTTATTTTCATGAATAGTTGATCAAAACAAGTTTAATTGGTTTATGTATAGTAGATGTACATGCATGCTTAAATTTTAAACAAACTTATTTTGACTATCCTATTCATGTATTGAAAATCCAAGTTTGATAAAATACAAGTTTTGGTTTTTGGTAAAAATGTTAAGACACAAAAATAGTTTCATATGCTTGATATTTGAGTTGAAATTTTTATCACATGTTTATATATCAATGCAAAATGATAAAACTATTTTTGGGTATTTTTACAAGACTTAAAAAGATTTTTAAAAATATTTTTAACATGTGTTTGTCCCAGATTTGTGGTTGACAGGCCAGGTCGGCCGACCGCACGGGTCGACCGCACCAAAGGCCGGTCGACCCTTACGGTCGACCGACGTGCACAGGCTTGTGCACTTTGGCAGTCACAGGGACGGTCGGCCGGACGGCCGACCGGACCAGAGAGCTTTGCTCTCTGTATCTGGGCGGTCGGCCGAGCGGCCGACCGGATCAGAGAGTCTGCTCTCTGTATCTGGGCGGTCGGCCGTGCGGTCGACCGGGTTGCCCCAATGGTCACATTTCTGATCGTTGGCGGTCGGCCGGCCGGCCGACCGATAGCCTGTCAGGTTGCCAGATCAGCCTAACAGCTAGTTTCAGGGTTTGGCCTATATAAACCCCAATTGTTTGGGATTTTGGCTAAGGTTTTCACAAGAGAAAAATTGTTGTTTCCCTAGTGTTAAAAATAAGTTTTCAGAAGTGTTTTTGAGCTTTAAACTTCCAATCTTATTTGTTTTAGGTTTTTAGAAAAATCAAAGAAAAGAGTATTTTGGGAGATTTGTCTTGGCTTTCATTTTCTATCTTTTACAAGAGTTTTCTCAAGTATTTTTCTTTGAGTTTCTATTTTTCAAACACCTAGTTTTTCACACTTGAGCTATCTTCTATCCTAATCTATTTAGGATCTTTGTTTTGTGGAAAAGAGAAAAAGAGAGATTGTTTGAGGTTGTGAAAACCTCCAAGTTGTACACCCTTGCTTTTGTTTGTATCCCTCTTTGGTAGAGGTGATCGGGTGATTGGTTTGCTCCCTCTTTGGTAGAGGTGGAGATTTGTGTTTGCTCCCTCTATTGTGAGGTGGAGTTGGTTTGTATATCCCTCTTCGGTAGAGGTGATTTGTTGTTGGTTGTTTGGCTACGGGCCTACCCCTCGGTTGTGAGGCGGTGTTTGAGAGAGGAGTTCAGTACTCCTATTGTTGTAACAAATCTTCCTCGGTGGAAGTTCCCTCGGTGGGAGTATAATGGATTAGAAATCCTTCTCGGTGAAGGCGGGGACGTAGAGCTAGGGGCTCGAACCTCGAAACATATCTTTGTGTTTGCGTTTGATCCATTGTCTCTCTAACTCTCTCTATTTGTGTTGTGCATAGCATTATTCATATTGCCATATCATTCATACTTACTTGCATTTGTGCCTTGCATTATTTCATATTATTCATCTTTATATGCTTGGCTTGTGTGTGTGCCTCACTTGTACCTAACCAACAAGAGCTTCATATAGCACCTCAACCCATATCTAGGGGAATCAAGAGGAGTTAGTTCAGAGCCCTTCACGGGAAATTCGGCTACACTTATTGGTTGTACTAAGTGTGTTACAAGATTGTTTTTAGCTTCCGCATTTAGTGCATTTAGTTTCTAGATTAGCACTTACACCTATTCACCCCCTCTCTAGGTGTTTTCAATTGGTATCAGAGCCTACGCTCCTGATACTTAGGCTTAACATCCTAGGAGTGAGATCCTTTGTTTGCTAATCTTGTTTGCATTTGCTTGTTTGCACACATATAGTTTATACCATGGACTTCATGACCCCACCTATGTTTGACCCTTCCGACATTCTTGTTTGGAAGATTAGGATGACCGTTTATTTACAAACCCTAGGATATAAGGTTTACCTTGCCATTACCAAGGAATCCTACCTTAGTGATAGCAAGCATATAGGGGCCAATGCATAAGCCCTTGAGGCCATTAGAAGCACGCTTTCAAAAGAATATCTTATGCATGTTTCTAACTTTGATTCCGCATTTACAGTGTGGAACATGTTGACAACCACAACCAACACCTCCAAGCTTCAAATGCCAATTCAATAAGAGGAGGAGTCTAGTGGAGAATCCGAGTCTCAAAGCTACATAGTCCAAGGGAATGACTCCCTTGAGGTACACTCAGAAACCCACTTAGATGATGATGATGCTAGTTCTTCAAATGATTTTGTTAATCCCCATGCTTTAAATGAAGAACTATCTATAGTTTGTGAAAAATTAATTGAAAAATATAAAATTTTGAAAAAGAAAAGTCTAAAAATTGAAAAAGAAAATAAATGTTTACATTCTAGACTTAACCATATTTTGCAAGAGAAGGTTGAGGTCTATAATGTAAGGGATTCATTAAGATCTCAATTAGAACTTGCACTTAAAGAAAATAAGTTTTTGAAAAATAAAAATGATTGTGAAACTCTTTTGAAAAATAATGATGTTTTGTCTTCAAAAATTGAATTTGTTTTAAGAGATAATGTTCCTTAAAAAGAGAAATTGATTTTATCTCAAAAGAATTAGAAATTTGTTTAAATAAAAATAAATCTTTGAAAAATGATATTGTTTCTCATGTTTGCCATGCTAGGGTAGTTCCATCTAGCACACCCATTGCATGTCACACTTCTTCTTTGATTAACAATGATATATCCATACTTAAGAAGAGTGTAGATTGTTTGGGCTCCACTTTGAGCCAATGTGTTGTGGGCCATACACGTTTGGAAACTTTGTTTCGAAAGAAACAAGTTCCATCTATTATGCATGCACACTCACCACGGCATACACATGCTCCTCACGGACACCATCACACTATGTATGCTCATGTGTACACTTGTACACATTGTGGACGTAAGGGCCACCTTGCTAAATTTTGTTTTAATCGTATACATGATTGTAATTTAGCAAATAAATTTGTTTGGGTTAGGAATGATACTAACCCCCATGGACCCAAAAAGTTGTGCGTACCAAAGACCACCCCTCGTGTTTATAATGTAGGAGTGGGCTCTCGCATGACGTGAGAGTATCAGCACCTTGGAGTAGATGCGTTCCGAGCTTCATAGAAATCAATTGGATGCATCACTTTCAAGGGATGTTTGGTGGAGAGGACCACCATGTTTTGGAGACAAGGAGAGTTGCCTCATAGGTTTTGGTAACGGTCTCTTACTCCTTATTTATTTTTACATGCTTTTCATGTTTATTATATATAGCATGTTTCATTGTTTATTGATTATTATGTCAATGCCATACTTATTAGATCCTTGACATTCATGTATAGTATTTGAGACACCCATGTTTAATATGGACCATTATTTTGTGTTCTCACCTTTGTTTAGCTATCATGCTTATCATAGGTTTAATAACATGCGAATTTACATAATAATCATGTTTAAAATTTATCATGATGATTTTATCGTGTTTTTGATGCTTCATGATTTGAATATATATTTAAATGTTAGTTTTCATTAAGACTAGGTATATATTTGTGCATATAATGGGCCACAAATAAATCTATATATGTTTGGGCTTGAATGCTTATTTGAACCCATTAGATGTGCTAGTATAGTCTAGTTTTGATGATTTATGCATTTTAAACTTGTATTCCTATTTTTAGATTTGTTTTATGTGTATGAGTTTTCATTTCATGTATATGTGTATTTTTGTCAAACCTTAAGATATACATGTATGCCCCTTGAGTCATTTGCCTTTCATGCAAATCTATATGTGGACTCAATTGTGTTTAGGGATATGTATGTATACTTCTTGTATTGACAAATCATACATATACCTTGAAATGAATTTGTTTTAATAAAAATTAGTTGTTTCATGTTTTTGTGTTTGTGTTTTAACTTCATGTATTTGTCCATTTTATCCAAATTATTGTTATACATATACATCCTTTTTGAGCCACGTGCCTTCATGCATATATCTTTGTGGACTCGTTGTGTTTGGATATGTATGTATACTCTAATTTGTATAGGACATACATATACCTTGAAGTTTAAATAAGTTTTGATGATTTTCATGTTTCAAGGAATTAATTGAGCTTAATTGTCCATCTTTCATGATTATGATCTTCACATTATATTTGTACACTCACATTTATTGTTTACTCATGTGTTTGTTTTCATGAGTTATATTTATGCTTTATTGATTATGAGTGTTGATTATCATGTGGATTTCATGTTTCATGAAAAACAATTTTGTTTTTATTCCTTACTTGAAGGATTTCGTACTAGTTAACAAGTTTTTCCACTTAACTAGTTCGTATTCTTCATTTGGTAGACTTTTTCAAACACACTTTATTTTTCAAATCTATTTTTGAAAACCCCTACCAACTATGAGAGGTTGGATGGGAGATCATGTTCATGTATGCTTTAAAATGAAAATCATTTAAAACTTGAACCATGATTGGGAGGATAGTTATATGATGTATACATTTAATATTATTGTTGTTTCAATTGGTATCATTGAACTCTTTTAATTGGTATCAATTTTGATCTTATTGTATACTCATATATTTTCATATATGTATGTTTGCTTTTCAAAGAATATCAATTTTAAATTGGTATCTTCATACATATATATATGTTTTATTTGTGCTATTATATTTCTATATCTTGAGCACAAAATCTTGTTTATGCTAGTGCTTGAGCTTTAACTTTGTTTCAATTGATTCAATTTTCAATTGGTATCTTATTTCAAGCCTATGCATTATTTTTGTTGGTATTTCATAAAGGGAGAGAAAATTCGATTTTCATATTTCAATTGGTATTTGTTTTTCACTCTCTTGCTTTATGATAAAAAAATTTTAAATTGATATCATATACTTAAAAGGAAAAATACTTTCTTTTGATATCAAGATGTTTATTTGAATGTTTTAAATTGGTATCTAAAAATTTTCTTTAAAGATAAATACAAAAGTTTTGATTTGTATTGCCTATATGCAAGGAGAGCTTAACATCTCTTCTACATATACCATTTATTGATTAATCCATGTTTACTTTCAATTGGTATCAAGATGCTACATTGACATATTTTCAATTGGTACCTTAATTGATTGTCACCCCTATTTGATTTTGTTTTGTTTTAGACAAAAAGGGGAGAACATTTTTTTATTAACCCTTTGTTGATTCTTTGTTTCGAACAAAAAGGGGGAGAAAAATTTCTTGATTTGGTTTTGTTTTTACCCCTTATTGAAGATTGTTTCTTTGTATTAAAAAGGGGAGAAGATTTTGTTTTGTTTTGGTTTTTACCCCTTTATTGCTGATTGACAAAAAGGGGGAGAAAGATTTTGAGGTTTATATATGCATATTCATGTTTTGCATATATTAAGTTTAATTTAGTTTAATTTTAAATTGGTATCTAGAGCATGTTTTATTTTTGAACATTTCATTGTGTATCTAGAGCCTTTTATTGTTTATGAATATTTATGCATTCATGTTTAAGAGCCTTCATTGCATATTCTTTATGTTTATTTGTTTATGCATGAGTTAAGGGGGAGCTTCTTTGAAGCTTAACTTTAATCCATGCATATATAACTCCATGAGTTTTGTCATCGTCAAAAAGGGGGAGATTGTTGGCCCAAAGGCCTTCCACCCTAGTTTTGATGATGATTAACTCATGTAGTTATGTTTACTAATTATCTTGTGATTTTAGTTACAGATCATTGATCAAGATATTAGTTGGTGATTGCTTCAAAAAGAGGAGTTTGGAAGCTTTCACTTGGTAATTCCCGTGCCCGAGCATCAAGATCATACATTTGCACTCGGTGGAGCACGTTTGGGATCGAGTCGACTTGAAGATGAAGATCGTCAAGAAGACTTAGGTATCCTAATTTAGTTTAGTGTGTTTTAGATCCATGTGTAAAGCTTAGAATAGTTGATATGCTCAAGTGCACAATACACACACGTTTTATGTTTGGATATTGGTTTTTCGGTTTTTAGTTTAACCAATATTTGTTTTCATGAATAGTTGATCAAAACAAGTTTAATTGGTTTATGTATAGTAGATGTATTCTTTCTATACATGCATGCTTAACTTTTAAACAAACTTATTTTGACTATCCTATTCATGTATTGAAAATCCAAGTTTGATAAAATACAAGTTTTGGTTTTTGGTAAAAATATTAAGACACAAAAATAGTTTCATATGCTTGATATTTGAGTTGAAATTTTTATCACATGTTTATATATCAATGCAAAATGATAAAACTATTTTTGGGTATTTTTACAAGACTTAAAAAGATTTTTAAAAAATATTTTTAACATGTGTTTCTGTCCCAGATTTGTGGCTGACAGCCCAGGTCGGCCGACCGCACGGGTCGACCGCACCAAAGGCCGGTCGACCCTTGCGGTCGACCGACGTGCACAGGCTTGTGCACGTTTAGCAGTCACAGGGACGGTCAGCCGGACGGCCGACCGGACCAGAGAGTTTTGCTCTCTGTATCTGGGCGGTCGGCCGACCGGATCAGAGAGTCTGCTCTCTGTATCTGGGCGGTCGGCCGTGCAGTCGACCGGGTTGCCCCAACGGTCACATTTCTGACCGTTGGCGGTCAGCCGGCCGGCCGACCGATAGCCTGTCAGACTGCCAGATCAGCCTAACAGCTAGTTTCAGGGTTTGGCCTATATAAACCCCAATTGTTTGGGATTTTGGCTAAGGTTTTCACAAGAGAAAAATTGATGTTTCCCTAGTGTTAAAAACAAGTTTTCAAAAGTGTTTTTGAGCTTTAAACTTCCAATCTTATTTGTTTTAGGTTTTTGGAAAAATCAAAGAAAAGAGTATTTTGGGAGATTTGTCTTGGCTTTCATTTTCTATCTTTTACAAGAGTTTTCCCAAGTATTTTTTTTTTTGAGTTTCTGTTTTTCAAACACCTAGTTTTCCACACTTGAGCTATCTTCTATCCTAATCTATATAGGATCTTTGTTTTGTGGAAAAGAGAAAAAGAGAGATTGTTTGAAGTTGTGAAAACCTCCAAGTTGTACACCCTTGCTTTTGTTTGTATCCCTCTTTGGTAGAGGTGATCGGGTGATTGGTTTGCTCCCTCTTTGGTAGAGGTGGAGATTTGTGTTTGCTCCCTCTATTGTGAGGTGGAGTTGGTTTGTATATCCCTCTTTGGTAGAGGTGATTTGTTGTTGGTTGTTTGGCTATGGGTCTACCCCTCGGTTGTGAGGCGGTGTTTGAGAGAGGAGTTCGGTACTCCTATTGTTGTAACAAATCCTCCTCGGTAGAGGTTCCCTCGGTGGGAGTATAGTGGATTAGAAATCCTTCTCGGTGAAGGCGGGAACGTAGAGCTAGGGGCTCGAACCTCGAAACATATCTTTGTGTTTGCGTTTGATCCATTGTCTCTCTAACTCTCTCTATTTGTGTTGTGCATAGCATTATTCATATTGCCATATCATTCATACTTGCTTGCATTTGTGCCTTGCATTATTTCATATTGTTCATCTTTATATGCTTGGCTTGTGTGTGTGCCTCACTTGTACCTAACCAATAAGAGCTTCATATAGCACCTCAACCCATATCTAGGGGAATCAAGAGGAGTTAGTTCAGAGCCCTTCACGGGGAATTCTGCTACACTTGTTGGTTGTACTAAGTGTGTTGCAAGATTGTTTTTAGCTTCCGCATTTAGCGCATTTAGTTTCTAGATTAGCACTTACACTTATTCACCCCCCTCTAGGTGTTTTCACTCATATCATTTCAAGAGTTTTCCCAAGTGTTTTTCTATGTGTTTCTTTTCCAAAATCTGTGTTCACTTGCATACTTGAGCTCTTCATTGCAAATCTATCCTCTAGGATCATTATATTGTGAGAGGTTTTTTTTTTTGTGATCTTTGTGATCACCAAGTATTGTTTGTGATCATTGAATCACCAAGTTGTAATCTCTTTTTTGTTTTGTGCTTGATTTTGTACCTATCCTCTTGTGTAGAGGTGTGAGAGAGTTGGAGTTATGTACTCTCGATTTGTAAGTTGTAATTCCTCAGTGGAGTGTGAAAGATCCTTAGTGGATAGTTGAAATCTTTCTGTGTGAAGGAGGGGACGTAAAGCGGTAGGCTCGAACCTCGAAACATATCTGTGTGTTTGTGTTTGGCTATCTTCCTCTCTTTCAACTCTCTTTGTCTCTCTGTGTCTTGCATTGCAATCATTGTTCTATTTATACATATTTGATATTGTTTGTGTGCTCACACTTGTATTGAACCAAGAGAGCTCTCAACTCTTAGTTTAGAAGAATCGTGAGGAGAAGTTCTTGATCCCTTCAGGGGAATTCGGCTTCACACTTGGTTATACATTTGTATTAGTGTAAAAGTTTTTAATTCCGTATTATTTGTAACTAGATTAGCACTACACCTATTCACCCTCCCTCTAGGTGTACTTTTAGCTATAAGTAGTAACTTAATGTATTAAATTTTGATGTCATATAAATCTCACTTACAGTCAAATTACAGTCAAAAAACGTTATTTTAGAATTAATATTTAATTTAATATTATTTTATGATCAATTTTGTGTGAGCTTTCTCACTTCCACTTTCACGTTACTAACCAAACACCAGAAAGCACAATATACATTTTCACTTGCACTTTCACATCACAATCACACACCAAAAATGAGAATTATATAAATCCCAATTTTTCACTATACTTTCACATTTTTCATCCTCATTTCTCACTCACACTTTTTCCTCCCACTTCCATCAAACCAAACATGCCTTGAAACAAACTGTAATCATTCACAAAATCATAGATATATGTGATTTAAAAAGAGAACCGTATACTACTTATTGACAGTGGTGAAGAATTGACTCAGCAACAAAGATCGCATATTTGCACAGTTAGTTGAGCATTGCGAATATTAAACTGAAATTTTGAAATCCAAATGACACCCTTGTTGCTACAGATTCATGTCTAGTCGATAAATATTTAATCTTGCTACGTCTAAGCTTTTTTAATAAACTAGCAAAATGCAAATATTAGTGATAAAATCTCTTTGCAGTGAGCATGAAGTCTGAGCTCAAATCACGCGTGCATTTCAAAAAATAAATAAATAAAAAAAACTAGCAAAATATTTTCCTCCAATAAGGCTCGTTTGTTTCGTTGTAACTGGACCTACGATTGCAATTGTAATTGCAAATGCAATTAAGTGCATCTATTTGGTTATTGTCACATGCAACTAACGTAATTATGGTCATTTAGTCACACTCGCAATTTTGTTATGATTATAACATACATAAGCACACATATCAATAGTTAATTATGGTGATTTAGTCGCACTCGCTATTAATATCCTCATTTAGATGACAAAAAAATTTAAAAAAAAAAAGTTGAGGGATGAAAAATCATCAGATTACATTTTGTCATACATATCACCACCCTGTTTGCTATTAAAAATTACTGAAAGCATCATCAACAAAATGGTCTCATTCTGGGTGCTACCTCACATTGCATAGCCAGTAAACCAAATGAAGACAGACCTTAAATCCAATAAATTTTCAGGCTGTGAGAGGTCTTTATATATTTGACTGGTACCAAGAAAGGCCATATATATGTACATAGGATATATAGAGTCAAAAGGATACTACATCTGTACATTTATCAGATGCTATCTGTAAAATTAAAACAAAAGTTAGCTGGAGAGAACATTAGGTCAGTGGCTTTCAGGTTCAGAATCCGAATATGTTCCTGCTGCACCATTGCTCCTCCATTCACTGGATCAAAGCTGCACCTGTAGAAACTACACAGAAGGAAACAGAGATCAGAAGAATCAAGGAACGAAGCGATCATAATGGACGGAATAATAAAAGGTAAACACGCGAGAATCGCCCCAGTGCTTTTCAAAGAACTCAAATATCTTGTGTAATTTCATTATGGCGCTTTAACTCCAAAAAAAAAAAAAAAGAAATCATTATGGTGCTATAGGTGAATTCTTGAGAAATTAACCATAGTTCCAAATGAAAATAATGGTGATTTAATCAATACTTGCTTCTATATTCACCATCTAAAATCGGCTACTTGTGAATTACTGTAATAACCCATCCCAAATCCTAAATTAATTAATAATTAAACTATGAGAATGTTTGCCTGAGAACAATAAGTGTAATTCACATTTTTTGCAAAAATTGGACCTTGTGTGAAATTGTTTGTTAATGGACTAATAAGTGCAAATTAGTTACATTGTAGGGTTTCTATTAACTGAACTCAATGCTTAGAAAGACATTTAGGCATTGTTTGCCCATGAAAACTAGAGAGACACATGGGGGACAGTTGTCTCATTCTCATGAGAAGAAGGCTACAAAAGCCTCCCATCTTTCTCAATTCAGGCAGCAACAATGAGGATTTAAAAGCTAAGACAGAGAGAAGATGAGAGAAGAAGAGGAAGGGAACCCCTTTGATATTGAGGTAAAATTGCACAACATTTCTCTTTTAAATTAGTTTTAGACTAGTAGAATCAATCCAAATCTGAAATCATGCTTGTGAATAGAAAGAAGAGAATAGAACGGAAGGAACAGGAAAAAAAAAATTTCGGGCGAGGTGATCGCCGCCGGTGACCACCCCGGACACCGCCGGCGAAGGTCAGCGGTGGCAGGCCCAGGACAACCTCAACCCCGCCCAGAACCCAAGCAGCCATTGGCTGGAATGGGTTCGGGCGAGGGTGAGTGTCAGGAAGAAAGAAAGGAAGGAGCAGAGGGAAATTGTTTAGAACTCCCTGGTTTGAATAACATTACTTATTTATCCCCAAAAATTCCTTGCATTTCAGTCCTGACTAAACTTTACAGTTATGATTTGCAATGAAAATAGTAGTAGCGACCCAAAATAAAAGTATATCGAAAATCTGACCTAAGACAGTATATAACTTGGCTCTTATAAATTGTAGAAAGGCCCCTAAACTTTAAAGAAAATGCAAAACAAAAAAACACCCAACTTGTCTTAAAAATGTAATAAAATTCGAGAAGAAGTTGTAAAATTTTCTAATAAATGTTAGAGACTAGTGTTAACCCACTTTAGAGGTTTTGGTCACCTTATTCATGCATTAAGGGGTTAAGTGACAGTTTTAGTAGGATTAGCTAGTAATGATTGAATTGTGAATATTTAAAGAATCCCTCGAGATTGACCGGACTTTGAGTGAATCTTGGATCATCTACACATGAGTACACTTCTCTTACTAGGTTGATTTGAATAATTATTTGCAACAGTTTACATACAAGAAAATGAGTGATTTGTCTTACTCTTTTAAACATAAAGTGATGGATTAAACATGATTAGTGTGTTTTATTAATAACATACATGGAAATGTATTCTCTCATGTTTTATGTGATTGAATCATTCATTTGTCATTCAAAAGTGAGTAGACTTCTCTTGCCACACAATTGAAGATTTTTATGAAATGTTATTCGTATAAAAGAATGTTTGATTTGAAAATATAGTATGTCAAAGACCATTATCTCATGCTTTTTGGGTGTGATGAATAAGACATGATAATGTGCTTTATTAGTGATATACATCGAAATTGTATTGACACATGACTTGTGTGATTGGTAATTATTGTTCATATGCGATTCAAAAGTGATAATAATACTGCAAATAAAATTTACAAAGGCATTTTAAATGTGTTGATCTAGAATGAAAATCTATCTAGTTGTTTTAAACCTTCGATACTAATTTTAAAGTGATAGAGAAGTGAAATTTGCATATGTTAATGGATTTTTATCAATTTGGCTCTATTAAATGATAGAGCAAGTGAAAGTGAATTGAATGAGCTAATGCTATTAATTTGAAGTGAGAGTGTATACAAGTGATAGTGTACAAGAGATGGTTTATATGAAAGAGCAATGTGTATTGTTTTGAAAACCTCAAAAAGGTCCGCTATGGAGTTATTTAAGTGATGGATGTGAGGAGCTAAGTGCCCTGTCATTACGATGGGGGCCACCTCTAGGATCCCATACCCTAATTAGTGAGCCTGCCATATGGTAATGAGTGTACTGAACAAGTGGCCTTCGGGCATATTGAAGTGGCCTTCGGGAACCTATGGCATGGTTAAATACACTCTATTCTCGAGTGACTAATAAGTGATTATGCGCACTTCCATTCTACTGGGCAATAATTCATAATCTTAGTGATGGAGAATAAAACAGTTAGAATTTATTAGGATTTTGATTTTAGATTTGAATCTAGATTTGGTTAAGTTTCAAGTAGAGTTGGTCTTATCAATAACCGCAAGCTTGGTGCACGTGCTGTAGGACTATATAAGGCCAAGAGTTGTATTAGTTTCGGTAGACTATGATGAATTAATTTAAAACCCTTTTTTGTTTAAGCATGGTGATTTGCTTTCAAAAATGAATCTTTACATGGTGATGTAGAAGAGAATCTCCCAGGTGTTGAAGCCCGAATTTATCTTTATCCCTTCTAAACCTTAATTTCTTCTCCCTTTCTTCTTTTTTCCTTCTCGTATTACATCAGTTTGGTACCATAAGTTATTCTGCTTCTCTTCCACAAATCTACTTCCACAAAAAATTCCTAAACCCTAGATCTACCTTCTTTCTCTTCTCTTCTTTATTACAAACAAGGGAAAAGAAAAGGAAAAGGAAAAGGAAAGAAAAAGAAAAAAATCAAAAAAAATTGTTCATCTTCAGATACCGCCAACCCATCGCTGCCTCTGCATCATCTTCTTCAACTTCTCCCTCGACCTCGCCGCTCACCGACGATCCCCCAGCTCCTCCACCGCCTTTGTCGTCGCCCAAATTTGTTCACACACCATCGCCATCGACTTACCTTGCCGCGTGACTTTGACACCTTGTCAGATCTTCACCGACCTCACAATCCAACACACCGACACTTTGATCAACAGATCTGGATCAACAACGACCTCCTTCAACTGTCTCCAACCTCCGCGAGACCTCGCTGCAGGACCTCTTCCACCATCATCGTCTCATCCTCGCCTCGCCTTCACAGCCGTCTCCTCCTATCGCCATCCACGCCTCTTCCACCTACATCAAACTCCCAAGATAGGATCGAGATCTCCTCCCGAGTTCTCTTGAGCCTCCGACGCCATCAGAAGCCTCTTCCGATCTCTGCCACCATCACAGCGACGCCACGATCTCAGATCTCGCCAACCTCCTCCCTCAGATCTCATCGTCGCGACCATGATCTGACCCAAGCACCGCCTCCCTCTTCGCAATAGCAAGTGTTGCCGGATCATCTTCTTCCCGCCCTCGACAACCCCACCTGCCATCAGCGCAGCCACTCCGGAGCTCAGGCAAGCTCGACAGCACCTTGCAAGCTTGACTGCGAGATCACCAGATCCGCCTTGCTGACACCTTTGATCAACAAATCAGATCCTCTGACTTCTCTCCTCCAACCTCCCCCTCTTCCTCCACTTTCATCGATATGCCTGAACGCCGACATGAACGAAGCTTCCCCACCGTACTCCTATCCTCGTCGACTCCGAATCTTCATCAACAACCCAGATCGAAGATGACAACTCCACCAACAACGCCCCAGAGCTCAGATCCGAGGTCGCAGCCACCCGTCTGCCATCTCGATCACCTTTCGACCTTTGTCACCGTGCAGTTTAGCCGTCATCATTCGCCGCCATCGCGAACTTGCAAGCCCTAGCCTGCGATTGAGTGAAGAAAAGGAAAGAGAAGAAACAATTGGGTTGTTGGGTTAAGTCTCTCTCAAGCTCGATACTTATAAACCCAATTAAATTTGGGTTTGAGCCAACCGGGTTCCTTTACCCTAATCCAACCCCACTCGAGCTTAAACTCAGTCCAACTGAATCAACAAGCCGAACCAAGCACTAATCTGAACCAGACCGAGCCCAAAACACTGAGCCAGGCCGAGTCCAGACTAATAAGCCACAACTGACTCAGCCAACTCTACTGAGTCAACTCAGTGAACAGCAGCAACACACTCGTATTCCTGAGGTTGTTTCTCGCCCGTTCAGAGTCCTTTTTGACATCTATTCGAAGCATTGGGTTCGTGACTGAGCCTTGAAGCTATTGAGAAGAGTTCACAACCAACAGACAACATGTCAGATCTCCAGGAACCTCTGTTTGGTGTCGGTACAATTCCTGCAGCAATTCAATATCATTTCAGGCGTCGGTACAATTCCTGCAACAATTCAATATCATTTCAGGCGTTGTTTCCAACCCGATTCGAGCCATATTCGAGTTGTGAGATTTTTGGGTAACTTCTGAGCTTATGCACTAGATTTTTTTCATAGACTTTTATTTTTATGGTCGATACATTTATATTGATGGCGATGATAAGCAAGTTGAGCAAGATATGTATACTGTTGTCCCATTCTTTCAGGGTTTTAATGACCGCTATGCTTATGAAGACTGAGAAAACAACCTTGAAGATTTCTTCAATTATTTCGCCATACCTGACTTAAGTTAGATGGAGAAACCTATTATTGGTGGAAGACAACCATAGGTTCTTTGGACATTGGTTTGTCTTGCAAAGCCTTCTTCGTACTCGGTATGCTCCGTACCTTCTTTATGTATCTGAGGCAGACTACAATGAGCCAGATACTGAGCCAGAGCTGGAGCCAGATCTAAAAGTTGTTGATAAGCCGGACCCAGAGCCAAAAGTGAAAAAGTTTCTTATTGAGAGACATGTAGATCTTTCAGCGGAGACTGATATGAAGCTATCGCCCTCTTTACCAGCCATGAGAGTTTCCTTATCCCTGAGGTCGCCTGACGTGTACGACCCGTTGCAGATCTTTCTACATAAGGCAGTTTCACAGGTATTTGGTATCTCGGTATGCGATTCAGTTTTCATCGAAGCTAATTTAAGTTATTTTGTTGCATCTATTTTGCTTGAGCTACTTCTGCCTGCAGCTGATCTAGAACGTAAGCCAGTTCCTCCTCCACCACCGTGGCTCATGCTTGATGTATCAGTGCCACTTTCCCGACCACCACCTTGACCTGATTGATGCGAGATGTGGTACAGTTCTACCCCGTCGTGCCTGCTACTTGTTACCACCACATTCACCGGAGATGAATACTTTTAAGCCGAAAAGAATGATGGAGAATCAAACAGTTAGGATTTACTAAAATTTTGATTTTAGATTTGAATCTAGATTTGGTTAAAATTCGAGTAGATTTGGACTTATAAATAACTGTACGCTTGCTGCACGTGCTATAGGCCTATATAAGGCCAAGAGTTGTATTAGTTCGGTAGACTATGATGATGAATTAATTTAAAACCCCTTTTTGTTTAAGCATGGTGATTTGCTTTCAAAAATGAATTTTTGCATGGTGATGTGCGGAGTGGGAGAGAGTCTCCCAGGTACTGAAGCCCGAATTTATCTTTATCCCCTCTAAACTTTAATTTTTTTTCCCCTTTCTTCTTTCCCCCTTCTTGTATTACATCACTTAGTGTGACCAACTGAGGGGGACCAACTGAGGGGGCGATTATATATATAAGTGGACTCTAAGTTTCTAAGTGAATGTGTTATCCCTATTTGCATATTGTGATTTCTTAAAAGATATTTCTATGTTAAGAATACCTTATTCTTAAAAAAATTTCTATGTTAAGAATACCTTAACGCTGTGTTTCAGTGAATGTTTTATATTACTTGTGTGATTTAAATTGTATACATGTTCTAGAATAAAATTGTTTATACACATGTTTTCAAATAGCAAGTGGTATACATTGTCTTTTTGAATTGCTAGTAAGAGTTGTGGTACTCATTGATCACTCTATTGTTCTCCAATCTTTTAGATACCATCTATATTCAGTTAGGGTAATCGGAGGTCAAGTAGTTCTAGAAGGTGTTATAGCATAGTGTCCTATCTTTTGTTTTTGACTTAGATATGATATAAGATAGTATTGTATGGCTATGTACTAAGACACCTAATAGTCTGTTGTATTAAGACTTTGAATATTAAGTTATTTGGATAGTTGCTCTGATTTCCAGAAGGTAGCAAATTTATCTCTCTAAAGTGACCGTTGGTCCCGTTGCTATGTGAATGAAGTGCCACAGACTTGGCACGTGTTAAGGATTCATTTGTACACATGTTGCCATTGTTGTGTGCCTCAATATAATTCTTCCGTTCCAGATTTAGGGGCGTGACAATTACAAATCTGATTCCTTGATCACATTATTATTTTTTTTTTGAAGATCTTGTAAATAAGGTATGTTGCACTTAGTTTCCCCACTAATTTCAGAAGCAAGAATGGTGAATTTTCTTCTTTTTGTGTTCTGTTCTTTTTTTTTTGTTATGTTTTCTTTCTTTCTTTTTTCGGTTGGGATTTGGTTGTTTGCGGGGGGGGGGGGGGGGGGGGGGGGGGGGGGGGGGGGGGGGGGGTGGGGGTTTGTTCAGGGGTTCCCAAGGTAGGGTGCAATTAGTTCAGTACATTAACTGAACCAAGACAGCTAAAAGGGGAGACAGACGTTAAATTCTTTTTTTCAAGGTGAAACAGCTTTTAATTTACACTTAGCAATAAAACTTTCTAATTACATGGTACAATCACATTTCATGAGTAAACATCTAAAACTTTCTAATGACTGATGAAAAGAATAAAGGAACTCTAAGTACTTACATGGAGTGTTTTAAGAAAAACAATCTAACTGTAGGTTAAAGCAAGAGAATATGTTGTCAGCATGCCACGTCAGTGATGCATGATTGGTCTAATTGTGGAAGCTAAGAGAAAGGATGAAAGAACAATAATGAAAAATAGGATTCTCTGTTTTCAGAACCACCAAGAACAGATAGTAGTTGGTCCAATTTTATTTTACTCACCAAAACTGACATTTCTTTTATGCGGTTTTTGGTCCAAAAGAAGTATTCTGTAGTGACTCCCACTTATTTAAGCATAGGTTCCACAATGCAAGAAAGAAGACCTTTCTAATGTACAATCAGGCAGATATGATGCAAGGAGGTCTCCTTGTGTTTGTAGGGCTGGGGCAGGGTTAGATAACTTTGCGCGCCACCCCCCCCCCCCCCCCCCCCCCCCCGCCCCCGCGCGCGGCGGGGGGGGACAAGGACAAAAGGATGTAGGTGGCTACTCAAATGCCAAGGACTACAGAAAAGAGAGAAATGAGTATTAAGAGAGCCATGATCTATCTCTCAAACACAAGAAAGACGTTAATGTGTCACGGAGTACATTAATGGGGGAAATGGAAAGGATATTTCACCATAAGATACTGGTCGAGTGTTCTTTCGGTGGATTTACCTTGTATCGAGTTAGAAGAAAAAAATAGTACTCTCCAGATCTTGTATTAGGATAGAAAGGGTTTATACCCTCTTGTACTCCATGCTTTAGTAGGTACCCCCGTAAATGCTCTCCCATGGATATAGGCCAGAGTTGGTGGACCATGTACTTCTCTTCTTCCATGTCATTTCATCTATGAACTATTTGGTTAATGAACATACCGGAAGAGTTTCTTCCATGGGTTGAAGTAAGTTTGAAATGTGGATAGTTTGAAGTAAATAACGTTACTTGTGCCAATGAACGCTTTCTTCTTCCTTCCTACTTCTTTTGTTTGTTTCAATTTTTTTCTAGAGTTGGAGAAGTGTGGATAATAATAAATGTAACTATTAAATAATATTATTTTCACTAATTAGCTAATTTGTTTGAATTAAAAAAATTCTAAAAATTGGCTCTCTTTAGGTAGTCACAGTGAAACATCAATAAAAAGTATACTTTTTGTGTTCCTAGTGTTTCAAGACTCGTCCAAGCCAAAGAACCAGACGAAGAATTTGGGTGAAGAAAGTTGTCACATAAGATGCACATCATCTACAGGAAGTAACTTCTGAGCTAATCTAGGCAAAACAAACACTCGATAGCTTTTCTTGTGCTACTTCAGATGAAACAGACTCACTCTTCTAGTATGTTTTGATCCCAAGAAGCCTTGAGGCGTCATGCGTTCACTCTTCCCATAAACCCCAACAGTACCATAAAAGGAGCAAATTTCGTAACAGAATTGTGATCATGTTTAGGTTATGAAAAAATCAATAGTGTTATTGTGTTAAAGTTTGCTTTATACAAGCCTCACAGAAAAGCTAAACAATCCAAAACCCAAGCAAAAACAGAAATTTAATATATGAAAGATTACATAAAAAGGATAGAGACTAAATTATCTATACTACTCTACATGATACAAGGACTCATTTAGCGGCTTTATTTTTTTTTGAATATAATTGATAAAAAAATAGTCTCACGCTATTCTGAATATAATCTAAGAGGATCATATGAATGTAAATGAGTTTTAAGCTTAACTGCAAAAAAGTGGGCTACCTGCCATCCATGCCAATAATCATAACAGTGTTCTGAGCTCCAAATGCAGCTACGTATCGTGTTATTTCTGGCAAGTGAAACTGTGCAAATGACCACACTCAGAACTAAAATACTTTGGCAAAATCCCTGGAAAATAGCAATCCTGGTAAGGGTCCATGTTAAACATACACTACGTGTACAAGTAGTGAACAATAATGGGAACCATCATCATCATTGTTAAATAGCTATAAATCTTGATAAATTTCAAAAACTTCAAGACAAGAGTAGACTGTCTATCGCCTAAGCTTTTCTCCATAAAAACGGGTTCAATCATGGAAATCATGGACAAGAAAAGGACCATAGAACCTAATAGCCAATTGGTGACTAGGAAAACCTACTGTCAGTTATATAGCATAATTCAATAAAACCAGAGGACCAATCTCCAAACTTCTCCAAAAACAAGGAAGAGTCTAGAAGAAAAGATGAGACTGATAAATTTTCAATAAGGTGATGCCTTCACTTTGGAGATATGATACAAGCCAAAGATCCAAACAAAGACTGACTTTCATTAATTGCTTCTAAAAGTTCTCAGTTGTATTATCAGCCAAGGAAAATCAGCTGCACTCTTATATTTCGGAAAGACCCTGTATTCAGTAACCAGTTTAGATACTTACCTCATTTGGACAATTAAATGGAAAAATATAAACGTTCAAGAAACTGTAGATATTCTTGGAACTTGCTACTATAAGACAAAAAATGAAAGCCTGGGAGTTGATGCAGAGAGTAGCAACAGTTTTATCAAGTCAAAGTTTCAACCACCATGCTTAATGAATGAGAAGCTGAATTATTTAGTTGATACTCAGAAATTTGCATAATGAGGTCCCTAATTCTATTGTGGTCACAATATTCTTATATATGTGTTAGAAAAGACGGGTACTGATTCATGAACTTGATTCTAAGAGATAATTTTCCTTCTTATAACTTACATGGCAGATATAGTGCTCAAGTTTTATATGACGCTAAAAAATATATCACATACACAAAAAAGAAAGAAAATACTACTAACTGTATTTTCAACAGAAACTTAACAACCAGCCACATTCTGGACATGCTTCATGTGGCTGGTGCAAGAAAGAAGCAAAAAAGAATCCAAGAGACATAAAAAGGTGCCCAGAGTTTTCCCATCAACTACAGCAACTGTATAACTAATAAATAAATAGGGTTTCATATCGTCTTACCTCTCATAAAGGATAACGATGAGCCTGTGTTAGCACCGGTATTCGGAGATACAATAGCATTAAGAGAGGTTGAATTCTGATAGACCATTCCATGCCTTCACTAGAAGCAGGACTTGATGCATCTTCTCCCCCCACCTGAACTTTAAGCTTGAATGTGTGGATAGTACCTCTGTCACTGGACACTACCAACCATTGCACAGATGGAGAGAAAGCAATGCTATATATTTCAGCCCGTTCTGCACCCCTACGGACCTGCATTGAAGTAGATCATCAGAAAATGAACTACATAAATAAAGGGCATGCAGTGAAAAAAAAAATAAAGGCATAGGAAAAAGAGAGGGAAGAAAATGCTTTACTTCATTATGATATAGCTCATTTGTACTACTAGATTTTAGGCACACACAGAGATATTAGGCATTACATGTAGAGAATCAATTGATATAGGTTCCAGTTATATAAGGGGTCTGCAAAAAATCAAATCAGATGATATGTACGTAATTATTCTTAACTTTCATTTATAGATTTACATATAAAAGTACATTTAGAAGTGCAATTATGAAAGAATTCAATTTTCTTTTCACATCTCTAGACATTCTGCAAATAGGGAAAATAATAATAAAAAATTGTTAACCCCAGATGTTATGAGGTCATTAATATTATATGCACATTTGATACAGTGTCAAGTGTCTGTCTCCAGAAATGTCAAGAATAGTTGATAGAATTCCTCAACAGCAATATTTGGCAACCAGCATTTTATACTCACCAAAATTTCTGAACATATAGCTTTGCAAACTAAATCATTACAACAACAACTAAGCCATTTGTCCAAGTATTTGGGTAGGCTACATGAACCAAACGAGAATTACGCCGGATCGAGCACATGGATCAGCTTTCTCCACTCATTTCTATCGAGCAATATGCCTTCACTAAGACCTTTAGCCTCTTATATCTTGTCGTATTACCTCCGTCCATGTTTTCTTCAGTTTCCCCTACGCTCTTTTAACCTGCCCTAATTTGATACGCTCTAGTCGCCACACACGGCGCATCTGTAGGTCTACGTCGCACATGACCAAACTATCATAAACGGTTTTCTCTCATCTTTTCTTCTATAGAGACTACGCCTATCTTAGTACGAATATCCTCATTTCTCACCTTATCTCTCCTCGTGTTACCACACACTCTAACGAAGCATGCGCATCTCTGCTACACTCATCTTTTGGGCAAACTAAATCATTGTTACTATAAATTTGACCAATGATTTGCCTGAGATAGGTGATGCGATCACAAATAACAGTGTCCAATATCCTCTCTTCTACACTAATATGCTGATCAAAAGATCTGACCTATTTAGACAATGATCAGATAAAACATACTGTAAGATCGGTGTTTAGTTCACTAACAGAAAATGAATAAATATATCCATCTGCTAAATCCTAGAAGCAATCAAGTAAAATTGGCAACCAAATATATGAAAGATGGTTCAGCAATGTGCCGAACCTACATTGTTCATGCACACATATGGATAGAAGAATAAAGAAGGTGGAGAAGATGCTAGTATAATATATATTTTATTTATAATCCACTAATACATATAGCAATTGCTATTAGCATGAACAAATATTAGATTATAATACTGCTTTGAAAGAGAGATACTAAAATATTTTTGTGAAGATGGCATTTTTGTTAGCATTTTCAAGAGTAACACATAATGCATATTACGAGAAGTAATATCTATCCTGTTTGTATATTTCCATGATTATATCATGAACATAATTAGCCAAACGGGATATGGTAAAAGACTGAACAGAAAGTATCACCTGTAGTACGGGATCTAGGAGAGAAAAAAGGAACTTATTTAAAAATACGGGAAAAAATAACGGAAATGTCAAAATTTTGGATAGTTAATGAATCATGTTTAAAATGGTTTACTTCTTAAATGTTGGATGCAAAAAAGAATTGTACATGTCAAATGTCATATGTTAGACGTCTAATTTGCTTACATATAAAGATATTCAGTAAAGATATTATCCAATATTCACAGATAATGATCACTAACTCTGTCTGGTTTTACTTATTTCAAATTGTCTAATGGACAAATAGGTTTCTAGCAAATATCTATTACTAAATGACATTTAAAGTTAAAAGTATTATTAAGAAAAGTAGGGTAAATTAAATAAACCCCCTTCAACTATACCATGATTTTGAGTTAACCCCTCGTCTATAAAACGCAATAAATAACCCTTAATCTATCCAAAACTCAGTTTTTCCATTAACAGAGCTTGTGGCGGTTAAGAAAAACTAATTTTTTCAAAATAAAATAAAAGGCAGATGACAAACTTGCTGTCCTCTTAGATGTCAATTGAAAGGAGACCAAAAGAAAAGAAAGAAAGAAAGAAACCCTCCCCCCCCCCCCCCCCTCCTCAACATCATCACTCAATAATTTTAAAGAGTTCTTTTGAAATTTCCAAAATTTTAGATATTCTCATCATTTTGTGCAAGGGATAAAGTTGAAATAAAAAAATAAGTTGTCACATGAGCACGTGCCCAGTGGCAGAGTAAGGCAAAATATATATTAAATATCAAAAATAAAAAACTATTTTGCAACAATAAAAATCCAAACTTCACATTAAGGCAAGAATTTAAATATATTGTTAAATACTTAAGGAGAAATTTTCACATTAGATCAAATATCAATAAAAAATTACGTTTTTTAATATTTGATCTTATTAAACTTGAACAAAGTATTTTACTAAAAGAGAAAAAAACCAGTTCTATAAACTCATATATTAGACAGGCAATTGATCTTCATGTCTTCTCCAGATTCGAGTAAAGAAGATCACTCATTCCGCATCTTATCAAAAATTAAAAAAAGGAAAAGGAATACAAAGAAAAAAGGATGAGGTGAGCTTGCATTCTTTTCTCTTTCCTTTTGATTTATTTTCTTTTGGGAAAAGAGGTTGCATGTTGTTATCTTCTCATATATGCAACCGAAAATTAGATTGTTTTACTATATATTTCAAACTTCAAGTCTATTTAGTGGGATCCCTCTTAGATTCAGTTGAGGTGAGAGCTCGAGTGGTGAATATTTTGGTGAATTTATTTTCTTTTCTTTTTCCCCAGAAAAGAGGATATGCAACATTCTCTTCTTAGTTAAAAGCCAAAAAACTGGGTTATTTACTTTAATTTATTTCATCTTTCAAAAGTTTACCTAGTGGGACCCCTCCTAAATTTGGTTGAGGTGTGAACTTGAGAGTGTAGGTATGTGGTGAATTTAATAGTAGTAATTATAAGGCAGATGTCTACTTTTATTTGCAATTAAAAAGTAGGTACAAAGTTTGACCAGAATCACTTGATCGGGCAGGCAAGTAGAGAGGCAAGTGGGGCATGCCTATTATGCAACGGGTGTATGTAAAAGTAGGTCAAATTTTGAGGCGAGACTTGTGCCTAATCATGCCCCACCTAGCTCCGCCTATGCACATGATGACTCTTCTCTCAAAAGTTAAATAGATTGGCTAACGACAATAGAATAGGGGGTCAATTATTACGTTTTTCAGGTGAGGGGATTGATCCAAAATTGGGGTATAGTTGAAAGGGGTTCCTTGTAGTTTACCAAAAAAAGTAAATGAACAATTTACTAACATGATACCAAAAGTTTAAACATGATACAGAAACATCAAAACATATTTGAAACGGGTTTAAGAAGATTTCTTTTGCATGTCTTCCTTTT